>CAJVPV010000101.1:0-29215 GCA_910591835.1 Acaulospora morrowiae
AAAAAAATAACATTTGATTTTTTAAAAAAAAATTATAATTTAAAAATATAATTATAAATAATATATTAATAAATTTAATTAAAAATATATAAATAAAAAAAATAAAAAAAAACAAAAAAAAAACTTTATATTTTTTTTTAAATACTAAATAAATTGTTTACTTTTTTGGTTTTTTTTTATTACTATTTTTTTTTATCTTTTTTTTTATTCTACTTATTTTTTTTCTCAATTCTATAAACTAATTTTCAATATAATTTTTTTAGTTCTTTTTTTAATTCTTTTTCTATTAAAATTAAATTTTTTTTTAAAAAGTTTTTTTCTCTAGTTTTTCTTTTCTTTTAAAATATTATTCTTTATCTTATTACTTCTCTAGTTAATAAACTTCTTTTTTCAAAAACTATTAAAAAGTGATAATTTTTTTTAAGGTATAAACTTGAAAATTTTTCTTTTCTATTATCATATATTATTTCTATCTCTGAAGAAAAACAAAGATAAAAAACTAGTAGCAGAAAGATATTTTGTTTAAAAAAACCAATATAATATGCTAAAATTTCTAAGGTATATTAAAAATTAATACAGTTTTAAGGTTTATAAAATCAAGAAAAAAAGGCAATAATAATTTGTTTTAATAAAGTTAAAGTTATCAATTTTAATTTGAATAATAAATTATTTGTTTATTAGATTTTATTAGTAAAAAACTTGGAAATATATTTTATACAAGTATAAACAGATATATATTATATAACAAATATTTATTATATAACAAATATACATAATAATATATTTCAATATTTCAATATTAATTATATGACAAAATTTTTTTATTATATTAATAAAAAAATCATGTGAAGTATTTTATTTAATATCTTAAAAATCCTAAATAGCCTATTAAAAAATAATTAATATAATTAATATATTAAAAAAATCACTGGCTATTTTTTGATTTTGCAGAACGAATTGATTTAATAATAATTATTTAAATGAAAAATATTTTTTTCATGAATTTTTTTATTTATATAAATCGGGATAAAAAATTCTTAAAATTCAAACTTATCAAAATCATAAATTATTGTTTGGATTTCGATATAATGTATATATGGTATAATATAAAAAAAGTATATATGATATATTTACTGTATATTAACGATGACTTAATGATTTTATTTAAAAAACAAATCTAATATCAATAAAAATTTCATAATTGTATGCGAAATAAATGAATAAAATAAAAAATTGTTTTGTGATCTTATCAGATATTATTCAATAAGTAAATTTTTTAAAATAATAAACGCGTTTATAATAATAATAATTTTTTAATTCATAATGATTTGTGAAAAACATATTATTTATTTTAAGTCTAATTTCAAGTATAATAATATGTATACAGTAAAATAATATACTTTTCAAACTATTTTACTAGATATGTTAAGTAAAAAACTCAAAAAAAAAATTTGATTATTTTGGTTTTGTGTTATAAAAAATGCAACGAATTTAAATAAATAAAATAAAATTTTCAATTGATAAAGTGCAATTTTTTAATTGGTAAATTTTATTTAAGAAATTATTCAGATACTTATTATGTTGAATCTTAAAAATAGTCCATGAGAATTTAAATACCTTTGTTGTATTGTATCGTAAACAGTTGTACCTATTTTTTAAAAAATTTTCACTTAAAAATTTTTGTTATATGTTGATTGCGATCAAAATATCTTTTGTACCTCTTTGAAAAACAAACCGTTAATACTTCGACGAGCTTCTAAAATGTTCAATTCCCTGGTAAATTTTTTATCGATATGTTTAATTACTTAATGATATTAAAAGTTTATCACACACAATTATCAATCGGTGCATTGTGAACAGAAACAATGCTGCGTAATTTTCGATTACCGAACAACGCCTTGTTTACGTAAAATAATTTTGATAACAAAATAAATCGTTCAAAAAAATTTTTTTTTCAATATATTACTATTTAATTTTCGTTTTGTTGTTTGTAGTTACAGCCATTTAAACTTCATATTCTTGTATGCTAATTCATTCTTGATAAGCTGAATGTTTTTTGGTGCTACATTCATTTGTACCAATAATAAATCAACATGGACAATCTAGAAAGATTCGGAATTTACAAACTCCTTTTAAGTCTCGTATTTTCCTATAATGGTGCATTCTACAAGACACTGTTTATGGTACTTTCATACCATTTATGGTCAAATGTTGTTTGGATAGGCATTGTATCTAAGTTTAAAAATGTTTGGCCTATTCGTAAATATTTGATAAATTTTATTGCACACAAATAATCAAAAAAATATGGAATCTGATAAAAATGTTTATTGTTACATGCATTAAAAGTTTTTCATTGTGAAGCAACGATAATCACTGATTTTTCTGAAATACAGTAATTTTTGATAAAATCCCCCTCAAGTCTGAAGCGAGTTCACGTTTGAATCTCTAATAATACAGTATCTTTATATTTTGTTAACAATTTGTCCTAATCATTAGGTCAGAATCAAAAATGCATAACCCTTGGAGATATCTCAATGCCGACATCCGTTGCGTTTTTACTAATTTGTATGACGTCATATTTAACTTCGTTATCCGGAATTCTATTCTCGCAATTCGCTTCGATGTCGTCCCGAATCCAGAAACACCAAGGAAGGAAGTCGATCTGCTATATTGGAGGAACTGGATCTGTGTGTCAGCACAGTTTACGCGATTCGTCTTCACTCTACCGGTTGTCGTATTATATCCTCTTATGATGCTAAAATCTCTTGAATCCGAATTTGTTCGTAGACCTATACCGTCTACAAGAAACAAGTACCCTGATGAGAAATGGTTTTTTATTAACGGAATAGCAGGGGAAAAGGAATGGTTGGAACAAAACTGTAGGTATCTAGAAGATCGTTTTCAGACTGAAGTCACGGGGATCTTTAATAAAAGTTACGGTCTTCTCTGGGATTTGGTGGAGAGCATCCTTCAGAGAAGCTTCGAGATTCTAACTATCTCGGTACGTTTAGCTACTATTAACATTCTTCCAGCACTCAGAGACAAAAATATCAAAACTGTTCGGTTAATTGCACATTCTCAAGGGTCCATCATAACAAGTGTACTCATAAAGAAGCTATATTTGGAATTGAGCTATACAAATCAACAGGATTATCTTGGAAAACTCGAAATATATACATTCTCAAACGGGTCCAGAGAGTTCAAGAATCCTGGGGGTCTGATTAGGTACATCGAACATTATGCAAATTCGAAAGATCCAGTCGCAAAATTAGGTGTTCTTAATCCGGCTCTAGCTAAAAATTTCCAAGGCAACATTTTTGTTAACCAAAGATCCGGTCATTTGTTCAACACATATTACAGTCTCCATTCTTCTAGTTATGCTCCTTACGGATCTTCTGGTACTATTCCTAGACTATTAAGTTTATAGCGATTAGATATTGTATACAGTAACAGTATTGTCAGCAGGATGATTTTGTATCTTATTAAACTTATTACAAATACTCTATAGGATGATAGCACGGCTAATCATTAATCATTATGTTTATTACTTTTATGTATATACAGTATGTATAAATTATTGTTACAAACAAGACTTGATTATTGATTGTAAAGATATCGCATCAGAACAAACTACTGTTTGACTAAACAATATAACTTTACGTGCGAAACATATAATGCTTCTGAACATATGATAATATCAAATGTAGATGAAATTCCAAAAATTAATTTTTAATACACAGTATTGTATAAAGACTTTGATAAAGAACGGGATGGATGCAAAATATAGTACCCTTTAAAGATTAAAATAACACAAGGATGTAAAACAATCGCTTGAAAATCATTGGGAAATACATTATATGAGCGAGCGAAGATATAAGATATCATGCACAGTAATACGACCATTTTATTAAATGCTGCTTCCAAATTTGGAGAAAGATAATCATACACCGTGTAACAAAAAAACCCACATAGTTACTGTATTGCTATACAATTGTTTGTTTACTTACTTGGCGTTAATTTATAAAACACATGAAAAAGGAGAGGAAAAAACAAGGGAGGATTATAGAATCCGTGTGGACTTTGGAGTACATCACTCTTCTTGATCTAAAATAAGTGATGGGATTTAGATAAAATTTTCGATAAACTGTGTAGCTTGATTAATCTCCTAAAGCTAGCATCATAACAGAAGGATTATTATCCCGAGAATCGGGAACTGATTACGAAAATAAATTAATGATAAGTGACAGAAATAAAAATTATGTGATAAAGATTTATTGGTCAATCTATACTAGTACAATTATATAAGAAATTAAAATAAGGTCGTGGACATTTGTATAGGTAACGTTTTGTATTTTCTTCTGCTGCCACATTTGACCGAAACTTTTGTTTTTGGCTTATCGAACCTCTCATCATTTTAAATGCTAGTAAATTATACATGACGATACTTTATTTGCTGCCAAATTCAAATCGAACGGTTAAAACATTTCAATAGTTGGAAGCTCAACTGTGTATCTTACAACGTGCTAAGGAAATTTGTGTCTATTGAGTATTCCTATAATATGCTAGTGTATGAGTTTGACTGAACATTTAAGTTAACATAAAGGCATGGATATTTTTTTATGTCCAGGTTTTAGATAGTCACATTATGCAATAATAGAAGTTTAATTTTAACTATAGTTAATAAAACCAACCTGAAATGTAACCATAGAGGTTTAAAATTGCCTTTTGTGTTATCAGCTATAGCTTATTATTGCCATAAATATAAGGATGATATAAAAAAAGATAACAATAACACAAATAATAAAAACCGTCCTATAAATTTTAAATTTCTAATTTAATAATGTGATTGATTATTTCAAATTGTGTAATTTGTAATTAACAAACCTATATTCCAGTACGTACAGTTTCAGAAGGTTTCCTGGAGATGCAAAATGAAAATTAATAAGAGAACCTGCGAAGAAAAAAAGTAATTGTTAAAAACAAAATATTTTATTAATTTTAATTTCATATCATGAGCAAGAAAAAAATCTTTTATTTATCTTGATGTTATATAAGCTTATCCAAGTGATCAACTTGTAAACATTTGTGTTAACAATGGATACTCTTCACAATATATACACAAGTAAATATAACTAGGTAAATGGAAACCATTTGAAGTCCGAAGGATTATCGCTGACACATTCAACAACATCCCCTATTTATGCATTCCTTTATTCCCTCTATATCCTTTATCATTTAAATCAGCTTATACAGTAAATACTCGATCGTATAGTTTCCCGCACTAATCACACTACCATGACTATCGATCACTATCATGCCTAAGATTATTGTCGTGATGCGAAAATACATCATGTAATCGTGACCCAAAAATCCAACTCCAAGAACATTAACTGTAAAAGAGTTATACTCTATAATAAAAAACTCCGTTAAATTAATGTGTCGCTATCAATTATGTATCACGTGATCGGAAGGTATACACACATCCGGATCACTATTGCTGTACATTAAAGTGTCCTTCGGACAATTATACAGTATATAATATGGTACAAAAAAAATAATTATTATGTTTTTTTCTAACTTAATAAATAATTAATAAAAATTTATGAAAATTTATAAATCTATAGTTAAATATCTTACAAACAACTTTACTTAATATTGTTTTAATGAACATCTCAATATTTTTTAAAATAATATAATTTTTATAATAAAAAAATTTATAACAATTTTTTTTTACTTATATATATATATAAAGTGGTTATAAATAGGCAAAAAAAATTTTATAATAATATAAAAATAATATATAAACGTTTCTGAAGATTTTAAATATTTTTATATGTAATTTTTTATCATCTTATTTTTTAGTCAAATTTTTTAATGATATCTTTAACTTTAAAATAAAATATATTAAAAAAATTATTATTATTATTATAAAATTATTTAATTGGTTTTTTTTATTATATTTCTAAAATTAATTAATATTAAATTATAAAAAAAATTATTTATTGAATTATTAATGAAAATATAATTATAAAAAAATAATCATTTTTTTTGCACAATACTGTATTTCTTACAATATATCAATTAAAATAAAACAATAGTATATTCTTTACAATATATAATTTACAATAAGCCCAGTTGTATACTATTATACTTGATTTTTATTTAAGATTTTTATTATAACTTGTTTAGTTTTGTCAATATTTATTTTTAAGATATTGTATATTTTAGAATAATATTAATTGAAAATAATTTATTTAATAAGATGTTTAGTATTTTATTAATAAAAATAATTTGTTTTTTTTTTGTAAATATATATATATAGTGTATTATTTTTAAATTTTTTTTCATAATTATATTTATTTTTTGAATTTTGTTATATACTGTAAATTTATTTAATAAATTTTGTGATATATATATTTATTGAATTTTAATATATTAAATTTGCAATTTAAAAAAATAACCATTAAATATTTATAAAAATCTTATTAATTTAAAAACCTATATTTAAATGAAAATAAATTAATCAATATATTTTAAATAAAAATAATATATTTAATCAAATGAAATTTGATATTTTATAATTTAACATTTATTATAAAAATTTAAATATATTGTAACTAGGGTTCTGATCAATATTATTCGGTATGGTATTTTATAAAATCAATATTAGAAAATTTTTTTAATATTGATACCAATAGTTATTGAAAATTTTTGATACGATATTTTAAAATACTGATATTGTACCAAAGTATCGAAAATATTAATACTAATTAAAGTACTAAATAAAGTTTTGATTAATACTATTTTAAATAATAATAATCTAAATCTACCTGTTTATCAAAACTTCATGTCGCTTTGCCTAACATCTATAAAAGTTAAGTAAAAATCCTTAATTAATGACAATCAATTACATCGAAAAAACATTTTCACAAAAATAAAACATTACCTCTTTCAGAAACCAGTGCAAGAACTCTTGATTACTAATAAACAAATTTTTCAAAACCAGTAAATGCAAAATAATACTAAAGAATGTTAAAACCATTAATTGATGATCTTACAAAAGTTAGTGAATGCATTTACCAATTTAAATGTTCATTGTGCAGATTTGGAGTAGAAAGAGAAGACATATTTATGGCTGAAGTGCTATCTGCCAAAGCTAACAAATGGACAGGTGAGAAAAATATGAGAATAATAAGTGACTATTTTCGAGATACTACTGCAGAATTATCATCAGATACGTCTTACCTTCTGAATAATCATGATTATGAAAGAAGCTGCGTACCAGCCTTCCTGCATTATTTTGTATCGTGTCCTTTGAACAACAATATCAATAGCAAGTAAACTTTCTGAAAATAAAAAAGTGTTAGTGTACGTCTATAAGTTTCGGAAGAGAAAGATGGATTGGTGCCTACTATTAGAGATGCAACGATGTTAAGGGAAGTGAAAGGGGGGATCAAAGTGGCTGAAGATATTATATCACTTATGCTGAAAGAGAATCAACTCTGTATGGTTATAGTATAAATAGGTTAGGGATACCGGTCGAAGAAATAAAAAAAAGTGATACCATCTGTAGGAATGCCTAGTTAGACGAGAGGTCCTGTTATAAGAAAGTCATCTGCTTATGACAATATTGATGAAATCCATCAAATCGTTATTATTAAATAGAAGCATCAGAATCAAAAGCGGACATCATTTAAAGAGAACCAAATTTTTGTTAATGTCATGAAAAGAAAATTATCATAAGTGTCAAGTGAAGGCCCTGATTTCGAATAATGAGACTAAGAAGGTACTTACTAATAAAATCGATCTTATGATACAGATGACAAAAACACCTCGTGGAATAGAGGCCCATGTGAGAAAGGAAAGATAGGTAAAGACAAGAAAGAATGACGTATATCCTTTAAGGAAGATGAAGCGACAGGGGAGACACATAGTAGTTCTAACTCCAATTATAAAGTACAACGGGAGATATCAAGCCCCACCACGTATCCCTACATTTGTTCTAGTCTTCCAACTTTTCCTTTTACAACTTCTAACCGGTCTTATTTTGGCAGCATTGACGATTTTCTCCATTAAGCCACCCATACGGCAGGGTGTAATTCAATGGTAGCCTTCTGATGTCAACAACTCATGTAGTTCTTTCCTTCCTTCTCAGTTTCATAATTTTTGGGGGATTTTCTTCGATTACCATCATCAACGTTTTAAGTTTATTATCACGTAAATTTATTAATTACTAGTAATGACACTACGTATATTTCACTTTAACTAAAATTATTTTATTCATATCTATTAGTTTCTATATTTTTTATAATTACATAATAGAAATTTATTGGACATAGTAAAACGAAGACGAATAAATATTCATCAAATGCAAATAATTATATAAACAAATAAATCTTCTTTATTCTACCAAATAGTAGGAATTTGGTGGCTCCTTTCACAAGATGACAATTTACTCTTGAATTTCATGCATTTTATTACTTTTTCTCAGAAAAAAAATACTTTTTTGGATCGAGATATTTAATCATAATTCTATTCGGGATGATTGATAGTTGAAAAACCAGGTGGTAAGTTGTTCAGGCCGCGATAGTATTTCTTGGATCGTTTAGCGTTAAAAAAAAATAATTAATATATCATTAAATGTTTCTAAATCAATAATTTCAATAACAAATATAAATTAAATTTACGCACCTTAATATCGTTCCTCACCAAAAAAAAAAAAACCCCCCTCAGAAAAAAAAAGGAAAAAAAAAAATAAAACTAAAAAGAGTCATATAAAATACTCAACTCTTTCCGTTAGCTATAGAACTGATTCCCCTAAAGAGCTGCTTTCCGACTAGAGGTAATGGATTTTTGAATTGAGATATTTGAGTAGTTTTGTTCCTTTCAGTAGTAGTATTCTTTTAACCATCTAAATACAAAGTTCCATGACACTTTGCACAAGCTTAGATCAAGTAAATACTCACCGACAAATCCAACTTCTCTAGTTCCGACGAACTCAAGAAGACAGTAATATACATCACTCACCCTATAATATCGTACACGCATGGCTCATAAAAAACTGAGTCTCTTGTGTGCACATATGATACATGCCAATCCCACCACTTGAGATTAGTGGACATCGCTGGGCTGACAAATGAAATGAAAACGATAGGATAGGGAACGATGAGTGGAATAAAATAAAAAAAAAGTGAAATAAAAAATAAAATAGAATAATATTTCAACTTTTTCGCAACACATAGACAGAGTACCAAGGTTGTATGCCCACTAGAAGTAAAATGTGTTCTTGATTGCAAAAGTCCCATGATACCTTTACAACTAGTTCAGACCAAACTAAAATCACGACGAACCCGGAAATACAATATTATAATGCCACTTGCCTATGTGACTTCATAGATTCAACAAAGGGACTTCCAAGAGGTTCTTTTTTTAGCCTAAGAAAAGAAAAAGGAAAAATAAGGTCTTTTCAAATAAGGAGTTTCTTAGGCAGAGAGGAAAAGTAAGTTGGGTTGATTTTACGTGAAAATCTACTTATTTTATATCAAAGGTTTTGACATGTCATCTGAACGTAACACACGTAGTATTACGTATATCTTACATCATACATGTGTAATATTTTTTATTTAATTTTATTATACTGTATATAATGATGTGCAAAATTTCTTTTCAGATGAATAAAAATATAAATAATATTGCATTTTGAATATAACACAAATATGTATACATTCACTTTTTCCTACAGGTATTAGATTCATTCCTTTATTTTTTTTTTATAAAATTTTGATATTATTTAAAAACTATTATTTTATCAAGTAATTTACTATTAATAATTTTATTTGAAATATATTAAATACTTAAATTCTAAATTTTGTAAATTTAATGTTTTGTTTGAAAAATTCTTATACAAACAAAACTTATTTAATTTAAATATTTATTTTAAAAATAACTTTACTTAATATATAAAAATAAAGTTTAATAATAATAATTTTTATGAATTGTTTGGTTAAGAATTTAAACTGATAATTAATATATTAAAAGTATACAATTATATGAATAATTTTATTTTAAACATTTAAAAATATTATTCCTTAAATCGTAAGGCATTTTTTTATAATGTTTAAAATTTTTTAATTAAAAAGTTGTTTTTTATTTATTTTTTTAAATAATCAAAATATTTTTCTAAAAATTTATATAATATTAGTTTTAATTGTATATTATCTATTTATAGTATTTATTTTTTATTTATTTAATAAAAATTTAGAGTTTAATTATAAGCAAAAATTTTCAAAATAAATAGCTTTAAGCTTTGTGTTTAAAATTTTAATATAAAAAATTATATAAAATTTAATATATGTTTAAAGTAAAAAAATTATTTTACTTTCAATACAAGTAATAATTAAAATTATTCTTTGCAAATAATTCTACAAAACTGATTATAATTATATAAACTTTAATTTGAAAAATTTTTAAGTTTGTCTAAGATCAAATTTTATTAAAAAAATTTTTTTTTAAAATTAAAATTTTTGCTTATAATTAAACTCTGAATTTTTATTAAACAAATACTATTAATAGATAATATATAATTAAAACTAATATTATATAAATTTTTTAAAAAATATTTTGATTATTTAAAAAAATAAATGAAAAGCAACTTTTTAGTTAAAAAATTTTAACCATTATAAAAAAAATGCTCTACAATTTAAGGGATAAGAATATTATGTATAAGGATTAACTTAAAACAAATAGTAGACCTACTAACTCTGGTTGAGTATGTGTTTTGGAAAGTATTTGGTTTAACAAATATGATGGTGATGATGTGGATAGTTTTTATAATAGAATAAAAATAAGAAGGGATATAAGAGAACTGAAGAAAAAAAATAGTCATGGGCCTTTCTTCATGTAACTGAAGAATAAGCAAGACTTCCAAATTTGAATAGATTTTGACCAAAGGTCCTATTCTATTGCATCAGTTATATTGAAGGTTTTTGAGTTTCTGAGCTGGGGCTTACTTGTAATAAAGAGAGTAAACTATTTTTTTTTGCTTAAAATTATCATAAAAGAAAAATTTTTAACAAAATGAATATGATTAAAAGAGAATTTTTTTTAATAAATTGTTTTTTTTTTTAGATTGTATAAAAAAAGATATGTAATAATTATTTTTTTATAAATTTTTATTAAAAATTTTTTTTTTTTTTTTATGTAGGTAAACATCATTTCTTTATTTGATTTGTATATTAAAAGTATACAGTACATCATGAAAAAAATAACATCTCTCAATTGTAAATACAGTAAGTTTAATGCTAACTTGCCTACAAAAACTAAATAACTAATATTGAAAATAAAATTTTAAAACAATATATCTTGTCAGTTGGTACCGAGCAGTTATACTTATTTACTCGATATTGAAAGAAATAAAATTAGAATAGTTTTGGATTAGTTTAGTAATACATTTGGAAAAGTTGAGATTGTTTTGAATATAACTGTCTGTAACTAAAATAGTTAGATTGATTGTTGTTATCAATTCTTGTATAAATAAAAATTTTTGTGGATTAGATTTGAAGATTGTTTGATTGTTTTTGATTATGTTATTAGGAGATTTGTCTTTTCATTTTATATCATTTTGTGAAGAGATATTGGCTATAGTACATCATGGTTTTCATATGGTATTATATAATTGTATTAGGGCTTCAGTTGACACTTGTGCCCAATTATTAAAGTCTGATAGGAAGAAAATACTATCAATAATACTGCATGCTAGCTTTACGACCTGCCATATACAGATTATTGGTTCTAAATCACCATTAGGTTGAAGAATAAGGTTGGTTTGCTTGATTATTTGGTTAGATTTTTCTGAAACTATTGGATATTTAAATACATGTTGTATGTTTTCGATATGGAGTTCACATCATGAACAGTAAGGGTCTAGATATTGGTTTGGATATTGTTAATATAGATTTTCTCATGTGGAAAGAGTTCCTGACAAGAGCTTGATACAAAAGGCAATTAGATCACTATATTTGTTGTTTCATGTATTCTTTAGGTTTTTGTTAGATTTATTGATAATTTTGATGCCTTGAGAGCTGTGAAAAGAGCTGAATGTTTTTAGTACTGATGAGTTTTTCACTATTATAGTTGTTTTGGTAATGCTGAGAATCTTTTTGTACTATCCGATACTACTCTCCAGCTGAGAGTTATTAATTGAAGGATTTTTTGAGAAGTACAATGTTAGATTGTTCCAGTTTATAGTATAGTTAGCTCTTGAGTTTGACTTGGGGCTGGAGTAGATAATAAGTATTGTCTTCTTAAGTATCATCTTGTTAATTTTCTGAATAATTGAGGAAAAATTAATTTTTGTCATTTTTCTAAGATAGCTAGAGGTCTTTTGGAGTATTCTTTTGTTATTTGTTATTTCGATTTTACAGTTGGAAGGGTATCAGTAAAGAAGGTCAAAAAGAACTTATAACAGATTGCCAGGTGCCAGGCTGGGATTGTTTAATTTGACTTTGAAATTATTTACAAAGATGTATCTTTAATAGTTTTGAATATGGTATGACTGAGGAAAACTGATTTCCTGAAGTGTTGAAATGGGAGAAAAGTTGGAGAAGATATTTATTGATTAAAGGATATGTTCGTTTTTTTGAGGAAAATTTTTATTAAAATTAAAATTATTTTATTTCTTATTAATATATAAATTTTATTAAATAAACTTTAAACAATTATTTTTTTTAATTTGTAAGTCCATAGTACAGTAATTAATACTTTATAGGTTAGATTACAAAATATTGATTTAATTTTATATAAAAATAATTAAATAGTATTAATATAATATTTTGATATCATAACTTGTCAAGTATTATTTCTTATAAGAAGTTAATTTATATACTAATCCAACAAATGTTAAAATTGTAACTTTCAAAAAAGATATTATGGTATAATTAAGATTTCTAATAATAATATTTTGATATCAGTTTAATATCAGTTTAATATTTAAATTTATTATAAATTCATATAAATAGGTCACAATCCATATATTAAATTTATTATAGATTAGTATTATTTTGATATTAGTTTGATACCAGTTTAGTATTTTTTGAAACCTGAAATATAATGATTATTCAATTGGTATTACAATAATTATCAAAAGTTAATTTTATAATAGTTGATTTAAATAAAATAAGAGTATTTATCTAACTTTTCAATTAAAACTTTTTTTATATTTGAATATATAAACCGAACTGTATTTCATTATAATTAATTTTAATTGCTACTTTCTTTATTATTAACTATTAAATAAGAAACTTTAAAGAAAAGTACTATACTGACATTACCATCTTGTATTTATGATTTTCTAATAGCTTATTATATATATATATATATTATATAAAAACTTTTTTTATTAATTAATAATATAAGTAAAAAGATATAATATAATAAGTAATATATATAAATAGTTAATAGTAGTTTATTGTTCTCTTATAAAGTTAGACCAGTAAATTAAATAGTTTAAACTAGTAATAGAATTTTTATTTTCTAGATAGATTTTTTTGAAAATATGTAACACAAATAGCATATTGCCAGGTATAAAATAGATAGGCTAGTATTTAGTTATTATAATAGTAATAAAAGATGTTTGATATAATATAAAATTAAAAAGTTTCAATAAAAATTTATATTTAATGTCATTCTACTATTAAATAAATAAATATATATATATATTAATTCAAAAAATCAAACTTTATATTAAAATTGTTTATATTGTTTTTTTTTTTTTTGTTATTAATTAAATTACAATTTTGTATATTTATTAATTTTTTAAAAATAATAATATATTGTACCTAAGATATTATATTAAAGCTAAATTATATATATTGCAAAATACTTATAAATAAATTAATTATAGATTTATATATAATTCTTAAATTCTTAATATCAAGATTATCAAGTTAAGTTTTTTATATAACTTAACTATTTACTAATTATTTTACTATAAAAAAATAAATTCATTAAGCTATTACTATATTATATTAACTATTTTAGACTTTTCAAATATTAACTCTCTAAGTATAATTATGAAAAATAATAAAATTATTTCTTTTTCAAGATTATTTCTAAATTTTAAAAAAAATTATAGCTAATCTTTATTTAAACTGTTATTTTAATATAAATTGATAATTTAAAAAAATAAAAGATTTGATTTTTAAGAAAAAAAAAGATATTTAAAAGTTTATCCTAATAAATAAAAATTTTTCAAAACTTATTGATCTATTAGAAAATTGACTTTTTAATTTTGAAGAGAAAAGAAATTCATATAAAAAGAAAAAAAAGATTACTAAACTATTTTTAATTAAGAAAATGTTATAATATCTTGCTTTTTTGCTTTTTTTAATTATATTATTATTATTATGTTATGTAATAAAAAATGTATAAGAAGTATATATATTGTTTACTTTTTTATTATATGTTAATTAGTTAATTTAAGATTTTGATTAATTATTAACTAAATATTTTAATGCAATCAAAATTTCAAAATCAAACCAAAGAAGCCAAAATTTTATAAAAATTTTATAAAAATTTATTATTATACTTAAAAAAACTATTGCAAACATTTAATTGATAAAAAGAATTATATATTTATATCTACAAATCAAAATATTAGTTTATTTATTTACTTTTAAGCAAAAGATATTTATTTTATTTACTTATGATAAACTCAAGGTTTTTATAAAGCTTGAAAAATATATTTGTTAATAAACTCTTTTAATATTTTTTAACAAGTTTTTTCTTTCCAATAAAATATTCTTGTTATAAATTAAATAAATAAATTTTTGAATATTTTGTTATTAAAATATTTAAAAGAGTTTTGAAAAAGAAAAGATAAATAAATAAAAAAGATTTTTATTTTTAAAAATATATGTTATTAAAAAAAGTATTTATATTTTATTATTAAAAAATAAAGAATATCTGTTTTTTGAGTTGATAAAAAAATATTGATTAAATTATATTTTATTATTGTAATTGTTAATAATTTTGTTAGTATAATGATTGGTTTATTTATTAATAATATGGTTTTGTTTTGATTATTATTACTAAAATAGGTTTTGTTTATAATGATTATTATAATATTTATATTAAAGAAGTCATAAACAAGATATTGTTTATAATTAATAAAGAAAAACTTTATTAAATATAAGAAAAATCAAATAATTCAGTTATTTTCTAAAGAAAAAAGATCTTTCTTAGATAAATATTTTTCTAATATAATTAAATAAAATAAAAATACATGTCTAAAATAATATATATAATTTTATTGGTTCTCCAAAGATCATATGCATATAATATAAAGTGAAACAATTAAATAATAAAGTTAATATTTTATTTTAATTATTCTAATATCTTTACAATTCCATACTAATAATTAAAAAAACTAAAAGTGAAACAATATAAAACTATTAGTATTTATAAATTTATATTATTATAATATTAAATACTGTATTTTTTGAAATTAGATATCATATGTCATCTGTCATATACTAAATATTATCTGTATATATCATATGTTTTAAGTATAATAAAGAATATAGATTGAACCATTGTATTTTTATGACTTTGCTTCTTTTATTGACTTGTTTATACCACTCATGTAACACACTTTGTGTCACTTACTTTGCCATTAATACTGTTAAATTATTATGAAGTGTATTGATTGTATAGATTTGTTTTATTATTTGATAATGTTTGATTAATTGACAGGAATAAACTAATTATGATTTTTTGATAAAAATTTTTTTGAATAAAGATTTTTGGTTTTTTGTAGCACAGCTAAATATACTGTATTAAGTGATAATAAAAGATAGATATTGTATATATTTTTAATGTCTTAAGTTAATAATATAAATAATTTCTAAGTGAAGTTTGCTTTTTTGAATTAAAGAACAGTTTTTCAAATTTATTTAATAAACTTTATATATTGATAAAAGGTGAAAGAAAGAGATCATAATCGAAGATTCAGGTAAATAAATAAAGGAATATCCTTCAACAGGAAAACACGATTTCACACTTAATGTTGTATATTACTCTTTAAAAGAGAGGTTGGATAGACGATCTAGGAGTTTTCGAGTAAGCTTTTCCAATATAACATGCCATTCGAAACAAATATTTGTAGACATACGTGTTTGGAGTTTTTATTTTTGGTCGGATCATTTATTTATTTATTTATTCCACTTGCCTGCAACAGATGAAATAAACATGCTATCTAAGTTTCAATGCTTTCAAGCATCGAACGATTTCTGAAAGCCTCCATTCAGACAGTATTCCATCTATTTCTTCTGCTGCGTTATTGTCTGTCACTTTTTTTCCATTGGAAAGGATTTAATCAAGAGGTGGTCCAATGAAGTTAACGAAGCTAATAATTCTAAGCCCTCTTTGTTTGGTTCTCCGTACCTAACATCTTTTTCATCAAGCAAGTCTTCAT
Organism: Acaulospora morrowiae; assembly: GCA_910591835.1. Classification (NCBI taxonomy): domain Eukaryota; kingdom Fungi; phylum Glomeromycota; class Glomeromycetes; order Diversisporales; family Acaulosporaceae; genus Acaulospora; species Acaulospora morrowiae. The sequence continues at coordinate 16,472 of CAJVPV010000101.1, forward strand.
ACAAGCAATATCATATATTGTTATTTGTAGTAATGAATATGTTGAATTATTCTGCACTCAGCCCTTAATATATCTAAGAAAGATACAAAAAAAACCAATATATCACAAAGTTTTCGACATGTCAGTTATGCAATTAGAACAATAAATTTTCAGGATTCGGAGACCTTATTCGTACAGAAGATAGACAGAAACCGCAAAATCGGATGAGGCAACAGGTCGAGATACTTAGCCCTGGCAAGATTTTACAAGATAGTAAACATTAAAATCTTCGATAATGCTTTAAAAGAGAGATTCTAAAAAATATCTATACAAGGGTGGAGAAGGTGGTAGTTGTTGGTTTGTTAAATAAAAATAATAATATATCACGTGCCTCCTATGTATTAATAATTTCGCATGTATACTAGATATAAGTTCTTACAGAGATCACTGAATTTAGAAAGAGAATGACAAGAAAGCATGCTGTACTCTCGACTGAGAATACGGAGCTAAGCCAACTATGGAGACGCCAGGTGTTGTTGACATTTCTAAGACATCGCGTTTGATATCGTAAGAAACAAATCGAATTTCCAATGATCCTTTACTTATTTATCATTAATCCTGTAATGTAAAAAGCAACAACCATAGAGACATGGCGATAGCAGAAGTAAATGTTTATCGTCCATCTTCAGGAGAAAGAAACGTCAGTTGATATCTGCATTTGTAACAAATGGACTCGTTTTACTGTATAAAATCAATTTTTATTTGTTATTTTCTAAGAGTGGAGTATCCTAACTGATTCGAATACAGCGCGGGTATTCTCGTGATGCTTTTAAATAAAGATTTTGCTCGCATAAATGCTTAATATCAATTATTAGTATAACTCATCGAAGGTAATTATTATCCAGAGAGTTTGTCACGTGTCATAAAAATATCGAGTTACACGTTCACAACATGTGATCCCGATTAGATGAGCATTCTTTGGATCAAACCTTTTCGCTAACCATGGTGCAACTTATACTTGGTGTTAATTTACCTGAAAATAAAATAGTTAGGGTACAGAATCAGGCCTTTTTTTGTTATTCATTTCTCAAATTTACAAGTTTCTGAGCAATAAATAACACTAATAAAACAGGTGGCCTTAACATACTTTCATGGAATTGGACACAAAACGGCACAACAACTTTGCAGTAAATTTTCAATTCATAAAACCTGTAAACTTTACGAATTATCGGAAGAGAAAATCCAACAAATTTCTTTAGAATTATCTAACATGAATATAGAAAGTGATTTAAGAAGAGAAGTACGAAATAATATTTTACATCATAGAGCAATTGGTTCCTACAAAGGTAAAAGACATGCCATAGGTTATCCCGTGAGAGGTCAGAGGACAAAGACAAATGCTAGAACTGCTAGAAAATTAAACGGAAAGTGGCTAAGAAAAGTAGAATTTAGCACGTGAGTATTCATAAATATACAAGGGCGTCAATAAATTTGGGAAAAATCAGGTCTTATCAAATCAGGGGACAATAGGGAAAACGTAGACTTTAGTTGATAAACTTTTATTATTATTGGTATAGTCTTTCCAACCCTTCAGGAGCGACATCTTCAAGTTCTCGTATTAGAAGCTACGCTCTACCGTTATTGACAGATTTCAGACCATTCGAAAGATTTTACAACAAATTCTTTTAATACTCAATTTTATGAAATAATTGAATTAATAAAATGGAGGTCATGATAGTTTTATAAAATTATTTATATCAACGTAATAAAGGATGTATACATAAATAATAAGATCACCATATTGGGATATGATCTTTTTTCATTACTGGTCATCGTAACTTTCTCCAGTAGCACCGACGCCCGAGCCGTTTCGTCTATACGCTCTTGTGTTACCAACCGATGATCTACTCGTTGAAGCACCAATGATAGAGCCCTCTTCATTTCCAGAATCACCAGAAGTAAGTTCTGACACGTCCGATACAGTACTTCTTCGACTTTGTGTTGGTGTATTATTTTCCTCTTGTTCTTCCTCGTCATCATTTTCAGTAGCACTTTCATCTGCTGCGCTATGTGCATCCGAATCCGTCGGTGAATCGGAATGATCAACAGTCTCGATATTAGGTGATATCATGCCTCCAGGTTGTGACTAAACATTATAGTAGAATCGATTATCCAAATTGAGAAAGAAAAACAGACACTTACATAACTTACCGATTCATATTCACTTTCTTGTTCTGTTGTCAATCCCCTATCAATCTCTGATCCCTCAATTGCATCGTTTTGCCGAGGCCTCACCCTATTATCATCACCCAGATTTAGACCGGTTGAACCTTGGCCACTACCCTCAGAACCAAGACCGGCGGATATTCTCTTTGGAATGGTTGTGTCACTAGCTTCTGGTGTATTGTCCGGCCACTGAGAAACAATCGCTTTCCACGCGATGATTGAGGAAAATATTTCCCAGGTAAGAAACAATAAAACAAATGACATGGTCGCAGACGTTGGATAGTAGTACATGAAGTAACTGCAAGGTGCGAACCGATAGAATAAATAAGTACATAAAAAAAATAAACTCGACTAGTTGAGGAAATTATACCGTAAGCCCGTGAAGTGAGCATCCAACCGAATTTTGGCGTTATATGTGTTAAGATATTTGTTCGAAATAGAAATGAATGCCTTTGTTATTGGTGCGTCCTAAATGAAAATATGAAAGCTTTTGAAGGATCCATCACAAATAGATATACAAAAAAAGGAAGATTTCCTAAAAAAATTTCTTACACTTCTTTCCACAATATTTTCTAGCATTGGAATTTTTAATACTTGATATTCTTTCGAAAATCCTAATATTAGGGGAACCAATCGCCATACAGTAGAAGATATCCGAAGTAGACGCGATTGATACATAAGTATACACTATAAATGAAAAAATCATTAGTAATAATAACTTACAAGTCATATCATAAATGAAATCTTTCTTACAGGACGGTTAGATTTTGCAACCGTGTCATTCAAGACGTCTGACCATAACTCTAGACCGACCATGAAATTCCCTGTAAAATAGCGTCGTTAAAATTCAATTTTAATGTTGAAACAGATATTATCAAAAATATAAAGTAGTCGATATAATTTTTAAATTGCTGACCCAATTTAATATTCGTTTCTGAAGCAGGAACGTCCAGATCAATTGAGACATCGTAAGCTTGATCCGATGTCAGAATCTAAATTCAAAACATTAATGAACAAATCATCTTAAATGAGGTATCATTGAAAGGATCAAAGATTCACTCACTCTACGATATTGTCCGCCTTCGGTAAAATCAACTTCGCTAATCAGATTTTGACCTTTGCTGTTTGAACAAAACAATAAGAACTTTTTGACTAATTCAATCAGTTTTCAGAATAGATAACAGGCAAAGTGAAATGAAAACGACAAACATACTCGTATTGTAAATATATTTCTTTCACATGAGCAATCTTAGGCACGTAAAGCATGTAAAAGCCCAAGTATGCGAAAAAAGCGATTGCAAGCAATACCAAAGTTACAATCCCGATAATGATCGATTTTACTGCCGCGCGTTGTGTTTTTTGCGAAGTGAACGCATCGGTAAGCCAAGAAAGTATAGGGTCAAAAATCGTCAAAATTGGAGAAAAGAAGAAAGTTATGATCTATACGAAAAACAATGTAATATTGGGTTAGATCGTGAGCTAGATTATTTAGAGATTAAATGTGATCTTACCTCCACCAACATTTTAAAAATTTAACCAACGAAATAAGCGTAAGAAATTCGAAGACTATAATCTTTGAATGTTGGTGGAAAAGTTCCTATTGACCTGCAACGGCAAAATAGTTATATTTTATGAGAGAGAAATGACTAACGTTTTTCATGTGAAAAAATGACGACAGACATGTGAGTCTGATCCAAATGATGTTATATACAATTTATAAACATATGCATATATTTATATATATTGTATTAGTAAAAAAAATAATTAAATACAGAGAAACCTCCTTAAGTGCATTCCCCTTGGGACCATAGTAAAGGGATATGAAACGTGCATTTAAAGAGGGTATACGTTTGGGGGGAAAGGGGGTGGTTTTATTAACCTGGAATTGAATTCGAGAATGCATTTAAAGATTATTTTTTTTTAAAAAAACATAATAAATGTACTCCAGACGAATATACTGTATTTAGAAAGGTTATAATATAATCTAAGTATATATATATATTTGTTATGCATTTTTAAAATATTACAAAAATTAAAAAATATATATATATTTTTGAATTTTATAATTTAAATATACGATATTGTTAATATGTTTAAATGCTGTATATAGTAAATTTTTATTAAAAAATACAATAATTATGCATTAATATATACGTAGTAATTTTTTTTTTTTTTTTTGATTTTGTAATCTCATCTATTTTAGTGATCGTTACATCTGTATTTTATCGTATACACAGAAGTTTAACGATAGAATGCTGACACTAAATACTAAAAAATCTACAAAGCCAAAGCCAAGTCGCAAAGGGAAGAAAGCCTGGCGGAAGAATGTTGACATTACAGAGATCGAAGAAACTTTGGAGGAAATAAGGACTGAGGAGAGAGTGCTGGGGTGAATAAGAAATATTTAGGAAACCATCGTCTTATCTCAAACTGCTCATTAACCGCTCATACTTTCGAATTAGCGGTAAAATTCGGGAATTGCCTTCTGAAGAACTTTTTGTCATCGATACCAAGGGTGACGCCAAAGGTTAGACTTAAATATTCATCTTGGAATATATTTTTTTCGAAATTCTTATTCTCGCGATTCACCAGTGCAGAGGAAGTTAAACAAAAGACTTGCCAAACTGCATGTTGATCAAGTATTGGAATCTCGAAGTAAACTCCCACCTGTGTTTTCGAAACCCTTGAAACAAAAATATGAAAAAAAGCAAATGTCGCAATTCACAAAAATAAGCTTAGACAAGTTGATGCAAGAGAAACATGATACGCCCGGTGAGGTTACCTCGAAATCAGGAGAGTATGACGTATGGATGCAAGAAGGTTGGATTTTTACATCACATGTCATGGAATCCTTTTGAGATCATTTTATATAATTTATGATTGAGAATCTTACATATTAACCAGATGAAGGGTCTGAAGAAGATTGGCATCCACAAAAGAAACGAAAGATCAAAGTAAGTTGGATCGAACTCATAATACTGGCTTAAGGCTTTGTCCGCTAATATTCACATGTTATTAGATGCCTACCACTTTAAACATGAAGCCCGCAGCGGATGTTCCAGCTGTTCGAATTCCGCATCCCGGAACAAGTTATATGCCTGAAGATCAAGCTCATCAAGTTAGGTTACTGACTTATGTCAAATTGAAACAAACCATTTTCAATAACATTTTTAATGAAATCAATAGGAACTTCTCATGATCGCTCACAAAGAAGAAGAAGCAAAATTGTTACGACTGCAACGAATTAAATCTCAACTTTCTTCGCACACTAAAGAAGCCTCCTCTTTTGAAGATACTGTGAATGGTGATGAAGACGAAAATTCTGATTCAGAAGAAAATGAAGGGAACGAGATTGAAGGTGTACAAAATAAAATTAAGAGTCAACACAAGAAAACAAAAGCTGAACGAAGGAAAGAAAAGAAAATAGCCGAAAAGCTAAAAGAAGAGAAGCAACGAAAGACACAAAAAGAAATTAGAAAGAAATTAGAAAGGTTAATTGACTTTTATATGTTGAACATAATTTAACTTGTGTCAATATAATAATTGCCTGACTTTCATAAGACTTCCGGAGATTGCCAAAACAGTAGAACAGGAGTACAACGAACACGAAAAAAAGTTGATTGAAAAAAAGAAATTGACCGAGGAGGAAGCAAAACTACCAAAGAACAAAATCGGAAAATACCGGTATACATAATGTTTTATAAGATTAATTTACCAGCCCATAACTCGTTTATTCAAACTTGATTATAAAATATATAGAGTACGAAAGATACCGACTGATGTGTTACTTTCAGATGAATTGAAACCAACTTTCCGGGAATTTAAGGTTAGTTCATGCGATTTCATTGATCACCGGCTGTGTATAAAAAATTTATCAAAAATAATACATCAATAGCCCGAAGGAAATTTGTTTAGAGAACGAATGGCTAGCTATGAAGAACGTAATATTGTTGAACCGAGAGTGCGCATCAAGTATGTTATACTTCTTTTATAAAACTGTCTTTGTTTTCTGGTTTTAATTTATACTTATATATCAACGTTATATAGCAAAAAACGAAAACATTGACTGATATAGTTAGAAATTTTACATATAAATTATTCACACCATGAAATAATGCCGATTCCATGTAAATTTTGTGGGGGATTTCAGGAATTCATCATCGGCTGGTCTGTCAAGCAAATAGCTATGATATTAAATTTAATTTATGAATTAAAAAGTAATACCAAAAAAATAAAAATTTTAAATTTAATTTTTCCATTAATTCAATCAATAAATTATCTAATTTAAAATCTATTTTAATAAAGATATTAATTATGAAAGATTTGTAAAAAAAAAAAAAAAAAATCTATTACTATATTTTAATTTTAATTTATAATTTAATTAATTTATTAGTGAAAATTACAACTTGAGAGTTCATTTCATTTTTAATTGAATTTTATTTTCAAATACACAATCCAACGCCACGCGTTCGTTGGTGCTTGCTCTGGAGCACTATTAATTTTATAATCAATGACGGACGTATACGTGCACGTCGTATACTGTATTTTCGTGTTGACATAACTTACAATAATAAAATAAAATATAAGCGCCCGAATGTTTTTAAAAATTTATGTTGTCTAATTTACATTTATTATCGTTCTTATGACATTGTTAACTTTTTTAAAGATCACAATGATAATAAAAACGAATCATTATCAGTAGAAAAGAAGTGACGGTAAAGAATAACTTTACGACCTCGAATGAATCATGTCTAAATAAAATTGTCAATTTTCCAAATCCGATGAAGACACTCATAAACCCACACATGTTTCTAGTTTAATCATTGATTATTAAATTAAGAAAAAAATCACAATTTTTTGTTTTAAGGGAAATTCTGATTAAACTTTTCGCTTGTGATTCTAAAAAAGCTTTTCGTGGGAACTATATGTTAAATGCAAAAAAATAAGATTATATTATCAAGTACAATTCTATAATGATTTTTGACTTTTTTTTTTTTTTTAGGAAAATTACTTGTCTATCAGAAAGTGTAAAGAATTATGGAATAAAAAATGTTTTTTTTTAAAGGTTTGTCATATAAAGAACGCTAAAGGGTAAAATCATTCCCCTTTACCAATCCAACTTTCCACCTTTTCCTGGAGCGAAGCTTCCATTCATTGAACCACGATATAAATCTTTAATCACTTTCCCTTCTAGAACGGTCAATTCCACTATACTTTTAACGTGACACGGGATGACCCGACCATACCATATCCCCTGACCATCACGGTAAACTATAATATTGCCAGCAAACTTGTGACCTATACAGCGAAAGAAAATTAAGATGATGATAAGTCTTACAGATACTTCTCACGATCACATGATAATTATTATTAAAAAAATAAGTTACCTCCAGTATGACTGCTCAAGAATACGGCGATACCATTATTATTATGTGATTCCACATCCAAATTTTTTTCTTTTAACACTCTATCGAATTCCTCTTTCAATATAGGACCGGTGACACCGCAACGTTTATCACGACGTTTATGAGAACATATAACGATCACCGCTTTATATGGCATTTGTTCAACTGTGAAGTTGACGGTAGATAGGTATTGTTCCTTTTCTTCATTAAGAGATGAAATAGGTGTAGACAAAAACCTTTTATAAAATTCTGCGGCTTGTTTCGGTGTTACATTTTTAATAAGAATATTATCGGGAAACAACAGAACATCATTGCCTTTGGAGTCACTATCATTGTTTTGACGACTACTATTTGTGATGACGATGCGAGGTTTCTCTGCTTCATTAGAAGAATCCTCGTGAGTTTGTGGGGAACCTTCAACTTTATTCTTCTTCTCTATTAAGGAATCTTTTTTGTTACCTTTTGGAGAGTTGTTGCTTTTTAATACTTTATGAAGATAAGCTGCTAAACTAAAAGTGTCTTCTTCGATGTGAGTCTGCCAATCCGACTTTCCGGTGGATATTAGCACATGTTTTACATAAGGCTTCACCGTTCCCTCTAACGTAGACTTACGGTCAATTTTCAAGTAAGGATAATTTGGATGCGTTGAACAAGGGTTAGCACAACCGCTACATGAATCTTCTTCTGCATCTAAGGATATGGTTTCTCCGTCCCTGGGATTGTTTCGTGGTAACTCGCATCTACTTTCATCTAAAGTTTGGCTTAAAGACATTGCGCTAGTAATAGCATCATATATCTTCGAACCAAGACGACGAATAGATGGTTTTTCCATTGTTTTTTCCTTTTTTTTATTTAGGTTCTGGTATTAGAAAGATTTTTTTAATATAAAGAGAAACTGTGTGTCAAAGATGCATGAAAAAAAAGTTTTTCTGCATAGTATTTATATCAGTACACCAAGCACAAAGTGAACTCCAGCGTGATTTATCAGATTGACTGAATCGTTATCATTGGTGTTCTAGAATATGAGTCATCAAATCCCGATGGCCTGATTTGACCATCCACTAAAAAATTTTTAATTTGCTCGCGACTATTCCACTTTAAGCTTATCAGATTGCCGGATCCTCGGGTAGTATCCTTCAAAACGCCAGTTAAATAAACTAAGGTCCAAATAGTTATCAGATCCTTTTTTCACATGTATTGTTTTTAATAATCCCACCCGAAAAGATCCCTATCAGATTCTTTAGTGAAACCAAATGACAACCCTCTGCAGCCACAAATACGTGACATCCAGCGCATAATTGGACATTGTGTTCGCAAATTGGTTGTTTAAAAAAAGCCATAAAAGGTGTTCTATATTAGGGAATGTAAACCCATAGTCATAATTGTGCACAATTACATGCATGACAATATACACGATATCATGGTTAAAAAAATGAAATAGTTATGTGTTCATGTTTATATCATTCATTTCCATGTACAATAGTTGAATTCTTTTGAGTTTCGTTAAATTTATGACCAAAAAATCCATAATAGTAATGTATAATGTCACCGTTAGTACTGTATATTAAAATCGCAAAGTATATTATATCATACCGTCGTAATAAAATCTTTTTTTTAAATAATTATTTTAATAAGTGGATTTTATATTTCTATTTTTAAAGAACTACAATATATTCTACAGCAATATTTACTTAATATAATCGAATATCATTAATTAACGATTACCGTTACAAACATTTTGTTATAAACATTTTATTATAAAAAAAACGTTAATTCTTAAGAATTAAATTAATAATTGTTTTTTTTGTTTTTTTTTTTTTTTTTTGAAATTAACAAATTTAAAATCGCAGGTGATTTGTAAAAAAAATGGGTGTACAATAATACTAATAATAATAATAATAATAATAATAAGACATCCCGGATTAATAATATTAGATGAATTTAGAGATTTGGCAAATCACGAATACTTTTGTTTACTGTGTAATACACAAATCAAATATTTACAGTATCTTTATTTGCGCGTTTTTTTATTCATAAAATATTCGTTAAACAAAAAAATCAAATCGACTTATACGATTTGCAGTAGAATTACTTACATTTATTATTATTAGATGCGTATGTTCAAAATTAAAATTATAATTAACCTTAAAATATCAATCCTTTAGTAATTTTGATCAAAGAAATCATCCAGTTGTGATGATAAATCAATTAACTCTCTGTAATTGTGAAAATCCCTCACAAAAAATATATTTCGAGGTCGAATTCAATAAAACAAAGTCAAAATCGACCAAATAACAAAACTAGAAGAAACAGCAAAGGATCAGAATCGTAACATTTGAAAGTGGTTAGAAAATAAGTGACGATTTATTTTGTATAATTTTCGTGGTTTATCTATTTATTTATAAACTTTCATACCGTGATCAGGTTATTTTTCTTATACGATTATCTATCATCCAGAAAGAACTTTGTTTTCGTCGCCCCAATTTAATTTCATATTCCTTCGTTTCATTAATGGATAAGAGGCATCATTATCTATTTCATGGATTTTACGTTTCGAACTTTGCATTTCTACTTTGTCGTCTATATAATGGTCATGTGACTTACTTTCCCCAATAAAATATTTGCTTTTCTCCGTCTCATCAAATGCTTCTCCGGTCTCATTCTTAATTTCCACGTCCAAGTGTGAACTTTCGGTCGAGAGGCTTCCACTATTTTCTTCTTGAATCTTCGGTTTTAACGGTTGATTAAGGTCGTTTGACGATGAATCTTGATCACCATGTTCATTTTTGACACAAAAAGAAAGCGATTTATAGTAGTTCTTAACCTTTTCGTGGACCATCACCCTTTTTTCATCGAATCCAATCACTTGGATCGCTTTTATTGAAACAGCTCGGGATAGGGCCACGTAGGCCTGTCCCTTTTCGAAAACTCTGGTGAGATCAACTTTCACGCGGGCCAAGGTTTGTCCCTGGCTTTTATGAATGCTAATTGCCCACGCAAGGATCAGCGGTATTTGTTGACGTCTCGCTAATATAATATCTCCCATCCCATTTAAGGTCCATTCAGCTTCCTTTATAACAGCCCTATGTCCGTTGTCGAATTTTACAATAGGCTCTAGATCTGTGAGCGGTAATCCTTCATCGTTACCATCAAGAAACTCTCGTTCGGTAGAACTTGACTGGTAACCAATCACCACGCCTCTGGATCCGTTTACCAAATCTTTATTCAAGTTTTTAATCAGCATCACCTGGGCATCCTTTTTCAGTGTTAACACTTTTGGCGCTAAACAATTCTTATCTAACTTATCCAGTTGTCCAAATCTATCTGGCTCCCAATCGTTGGCGTAGAAAGAATACGACTTATGTTTAATTTTATTCAACTGCGCCATATTCGCGTTGTTTACTTCAATATTACGAGGAAACAATTCAGTGGGTAGTATTCCGTCATCCGGATAGTCAGGTTCACACTGTAGTTTCTTAATGTATTCCAAGGAATTTGGTGTTACCATTCCAACTCTCATATCGTTTAGTATAGTTATCAGCTCGGTTTCTTTCTGACGAAAGACTTGTGTCAATTGTATAGTATGTTTGATACAATTTTTCCATGAATTTGCCTCAAAACAGAACTTGACATTATTACTGCTATCTGCTATCGGAGGTAGCTGGAAGAAATCGCCAGTGACGATCACTTGAATACCTCCAAATGGATTACTATTGTTTCGAACATGCCTAGCGATGGATTCAAGTTTATCAAATAAAGCTCCATCCAACATCGAGATTTCATCAATTATAAGAGCTTCAACTTTTGTCCATCTCAATTTAGCACTCAGATTTCTTTTAACTTTTCTAATAAGTACATCTTCTTTTTCGTCTCCCTTCCCGATTCCGGAGAACCAATGCAACGTATTTCCACCGATATTTATTGCCGCCACACCCGTGGGTGCAGTCACTGCTACAGAATCACTCCCTAACCTTTTTTTTAGCGAAGTAATAATTCGCTGAAGCAGCATGCTCTTGCCACTTCCTGCGGATCCTGTAAAGAACAGCGAATCTCGAGAATTCAGTACTAACTGGTACACTCTATGTTGTTCTTCAGTTAGGGGCATTTCATCGATAGTTTCCTCGGGCAAATCTTCGACAATATTCTGAGAAGTGCGTTGTAAGTTTAGCCATCTTTCCTTTGTCTTATCAGTCCACACTTCTTCATCAGACATAAATTCATAAGATTCGTCGAGTGGGTTACGACGTTTTGGCCAATTCATTTTTTTCTTCGAAGCTTGACTTTCTTGTTTGATTTTGGAATCATTGTTTTGAATGTTTACTTTAAAGTCTAAATCTTCATTTTCTTGTTTTATTAAAGGAACGTTGTTCTGGGTTGAATATTGTGAATTTAATGCTTTTAATTTTGTTTCTGAAGGCTTTTCTTCTTTAAAATTTACTTCTCCTGATCCTTTTTGTACCAAAGCTTCCCCACGACGCGTATTTGTGTGAAAATTTCCAATTTTTTTCCTAGGGATCACTCGCTTTTCTTGAGGTACTTCTGGATTTTCCAATAAAGTCGTGGCAAACGCCGTCGCGTTTTTTCTTTCGTTGCTAGGAACCGGTGGAAAGTAAGAGCTCAAGGAGCCGTTCACGGGCCGTGTTTTATTTTTGGATTTTGGCATCTTCAGTCTAGAAAAGCTTGTTTCAGGCGAGACGCGTCACAGATGGGAGATTGCGAATTGACGCGTTTCAAGTAGGTCCTACTGATTGAATTAAATTTTATGCATGAATTGTTATACTTATTTCCATATTTACAAGCACACCAGCATAGATTTAAAAATACGGTAATTACTTTTTATACAGTATGTTAAATTAAATATAATACATGACAAATAAAGCAAATACAGTATAATAGATTTAATTAGTACTATAGTTTCATAAATGAAAAAATAAAAAAATTTTTTTTTTATAATATTAAAATAGCTATTTTATTATTACTTTTTTTTAATTTCTTTATTTATTCATATATTACAAGGTATACATTTAGAAAGAAACAACATTTCTTACGTGTGATTAGCAGTGAGTTTAATGTTAGCCTGCCTACAGTAATCACTTAACTTCTACTAGAAAAGACATTTTAAAACTAGTATACT
>CAJVPV010000102.1:0-29206 GCA_910591835.1 Acaulospora morrowiae
TCAATGGTTGGAAATGTGGATATGATAAAGCTATTAATTGGATTCGGTGTGGATATGAATATTCAAGACGACTGGGATGGATGGACCCCTCTTCACCATGCATGTAAAGAAGGGAATCTGGAGGTAGCAAAATACTTTATAGGTGAGTGTCGTGTGAATATAAGTATCAGGGATAAGCATGAAAGGGATCCAAAAGATATCGGTAAGCATTGCATTGTATATATCGTATATATTTCGTCCTCTGGTTAGATCACAATTGAATTATTTATTATCTGACTGTTTTCTTCTGAAGCGGTATTATGGAATAGACACAAAATCATCAACCTTTTTACATGAAATTTCCAATTACAGTGCAGTAATTGCAATATAGCATTACAACGATGTGGTTTTATTTTAACAAATATTAAAAAATAAATTTGTTTATTTATTGCAATTAAATTTATTATTAAATTATACCATTACAGAATGCGCATACTGTTATCCATTATCTACAGTATGTGATACACATTTTTACATTCCATATTCGGAATAGCTTGTATTTTTTTATATGGTTACGTTGATCAAAAAATTGCATTACAGTGTTCATCTTTAAATTTCTCTTTGGGATATAGTAAAATGTCCAGAGGTCTAATATACGCAAAAGCATTAGCCGTCGGTGGTTTGATTGTTGGGTTCGGGTACATGCTGATGAGGTTGAGCACACCTACCGAAGAACAGTATTATGCTGCACGTATTAATTCTTTTTATCTTAATGTGTTGGCTGATTAAACAAGAACGATGAAATTTAACGATCCTTTTTCGAAAAACATCGTTAGAAATTATCACCAGAACATAAAAAGCGAATCAGTGACAAAACAAAGATACGAGAACACAACGCCGCAATACTGGAAATGATAAAGAAAGTTGCCGAATCCGACAAGCCAAGTGCGTAAGACCTTATTAATTTATTTTGAATAAGCTTAAACACTTCCGACGCGTTTTCTAACTTCATCGATTCTCTGCATCTTTCACAAAGTATATGATACAAGACAAATAATTCTTGAAGAAAACGTAAAGAAAGAGGATAATTAAAAAAATGATGATTGCATGAATATCGATTTGTCGATGTGGGAATGGAAAAATCTTTATATTATCACGAAAAGAAAGATCGATCGATCAACTACTCTATCATCATTCCATTACTCCTTTGCTAGAGCCACTTTACATTAGCTACAATCATTCCAACATTTTGCTGGAACCAATCTCTTGGGCCAATATTCATTTGAAAATCACTTCTCAACTGATTCTTGTACGATTTCTTATATAACCATGATAATGGCAACAAAATGATCCATAGACACGTGATAAAACACAAAAATTTAAACCAGAATTTTCTTGTGAGCCTAGCAAATTTGTGATCTGATTGAACGACAACTACATGGTTACGCATCGGATAAGTTATACGAATATCATTACGATAACCCTGACTTCGAATCGTTGATGAAACTGCTTTCGTCAGCGATTCATAATCCCAAAGCACCACCTATTCGAAAAAAAAAGGTCAGTGATAAGACATGATGTTATGATCTGTCTTCGGAAACCAATTCAAATATACCTTTCGCATTTCAATTTCCTTCAAGATATTTTTATGCTCGACATAATCTTTCAATAATTGCATAATGTCCAGTTCAGGACTCTTGTCGGCCGTTAGATGTATTTCTCCATTAGGTAAAATATAATCTGTTAAGTCATAAGTAAACTTGAAATCCGTGACTTCAATATGTTTTGACCTGGTTGCCCATTTTGTATTTCCACCTTCATCTGTATATGTGTAACTTTCCTCCACCCACTCTGAGTGGTAACCTTGAAAACAAAATTTAAATCATTTTTATTAAAACAAAAAAAGCTGAGAACGCTCAAGTCTTTGAAATTTCTTACCATGAATTGATATGGCCATTTGTGGTTTATCGTTATGAGCAATGAAAAATCTATACAGAGATTCCGCTTCTCTGTTCAATTTTGGATCAGAAGAGGTAACACCATTATCTGAAACCTGAAATTCTGCATCCGATATTGTATATTTGGGTGGCGGCGAATTCATATCTAAGGAAGTCGCACCATCATCGAGTGTTTGAGACGGTATTTCTCGATTATATGAGCTACCGCCTTCACCATGATCCATTCCATCGTTCAAAGACAATTTTGATTTATCTACATCTGATCCATTATTGTCGTTTTTTGTAAGTAGACATGCGCCTTCTTCTTCCAAATCATTAGGTACAACGAATATTCGTTCAAGTGGCCTTGCACTTACAGATTGAGCCACTGGTGTTACGGTGAACGTCGAAGGATTTACAGAGTTGGCGATAGCTTCTTCATAACTTGGTGGTAATGTGTTGTTGGTGGTTGATGGCTGACCGTAGCTATCATTTTCAGGGAAGTTTGAATTCATGGTTGCTGCATAAGTGCCCCTGGGAACAGAACTATTGGGTTGGGAGGAGTTTTGATATCCCGAGGAGGAAGCATCAGATGCTGTGAAAACAAAGACGTAATCCGAGTTATCTGACATTTTTGAGAAGACAGCGGTGGGGGAAGGGGAAACGGAAACGGGTGCAATTTATGTATACATCACGCAACCGATCTGATCGCCGTGTGCCAACCCCGTGACTTTTTGGACTCATAACACGTGAAATTTATTTTAAGTCATATATGCGCATATATGTATTATTTAAAAAAAAATTTTTTTTTTAAAAAACAATTTTATTTAATATTATTATACTCAACTCGTTAAAAAGAAATTCTTTAAAGTGAATAATTTATTGTTCCATGTAATAATTAATTAATTGATTGATAATTTTATTTAAAAAAATTTTTATTATTTGAAATTAACAACACACATAAATCATAAATTATATTTTGCAAATATATATATATTTATCACAATATAAACAATATTAATTAACAAAAACCAATGTAAATAAAAAAAATTGTAAAAAATTATGTACAGTATGTATGCATAATTTGATTAATTATGATTTTATAAATTTCTTTTGACAAAGGAATAGTATAATCTATACTTGTTTTTTTTATAAATAGGAAAAGTTGATTTAAAAAAGGTTATTATTTTTAAATTTAATTTAATAATATCACAAGATAACAACAATATATAATAATAATAATGGTGTTGTTATAATTTTATTTAAACAAAAACTATTTATGATTTTATTTAAACAAAAACTAACTTATGATTAATATATCAATCGACTTTTTATGTAAATAAAAGATGAATAGTAATCTATTATAAAATAAAATCGACCTTTTTTTTTTTTAGTAAATTATTATTATTCCTGGATTTGATTTATGCTTGATAAAATAATTTTTAAAAAATATGAGAGTGCACGTTCGTCATAAGGTCACATCTTTATCCGCAATGATACATTAAGACGGAATCAAAATTCGAAGCAGATGGTCATCCTCGTTTTATTTTTCTTTTATATATATAATTTTATTAATATCTTATACAATATTTAATGACATTTGGAATATTATATATTTATATATTTGTACATTATTATTTACCAACTATTATTCCTTCTCATCGTACTATAATTATTTAAAGTTCTTCCGCCACATCTTCCCATTCTTCACCTTCACAATCCTCTTCATCTTCCGCCTTCGTCTCGACGTTTCCAACCTCGAGATCAACATCACTGTTAAATATATCTATTTCGTTATCCGTAAGACTAGACACTATCTTCTCATAAGCATCAACGAATATTGAGAGCGAACTCTCGTGAGCGTTGTTTAAATGATCTGTGCCATCACCAGTACAATGCTTATTATCGACATTATCATTTCGATTGACAGTATAAATACTATTACCACGACTATTGTTAGCGTGATAATCATCATGACTTTTCTTTGTTTTAACATTATTATTGTAACTATTCTCAACGTCATTAATATTACTAAAACCTGGATTTATATTATTTCCATTATTGAGCATATTGGTTACGACTTCTTGAATAAGAAGTCTCGATGAACTGTGACGATATTTTTGAGAATTACGACGATTGTGCGGATTGTTTCCAAGAAATTGGAATGCGGGTGATGACGGCTGGCGAAGATCCAATTGATGAGAATCAGGTTTTTGTTGACAAGGATCGATGTGAATCTCTTGAGGTTGTTTAACGGATTCAACAACGCCGGCACCAATACCACTATCATCTTGCGGATGAAATATGGCTTGTGGGGCTGAATGAGATAGTGAATGTTCGCTCTGATTATGGTAGGGCGACGACGGTGGTAGTGGGTTCACGTTCTTGGACGATGGTGAATCATTCGTTGTCGCCCATCTAGAGGAAGGAGTTTCATGCGGTTTCCAGCCTTCGTTCATCACATACGTTATTGCATTTCCCGTCCCACCAGAGTGCATCCCTTTGGTTAGTGAATAACAAAGAGATAATGGTGAAACCAAGGAAAGATAAGATTTACATATAAAAATAATTTCCTCGTTACTCACCTACAACGCAAATAATGTAAAGCCAAGAAGAATGCACCTGAAAAATTTTGGTCAATGCGTAAATTTGCACTGGAAGCCACTGTATGTAGTAATTTATCACGTGTTCTTAATACCCGACCATTCTACCATAAATTCATAAAGCTACGTGAGAGCAGTTACCTGTATAATGAACACAAGAAGATAACCCAATACTTTATTCAACGCGCGCTTTTCCAATTCACTACGCCTCCTTGATATTTCGGAATGCCTTCGTCTTTGATTGTTGGTATTGATGCTCTTTCTAAACCTTCGAATGTTGACAATACCTCGAACATTAAAATTACAATTGCATCTAAAGAAATTTCGAAGATTTCGACCATAGAAATTAGAATTTCCAGAATTGTGATTGTTGGATTGTTGGTCACGCGGCCTATAGACATTATTTCTTGCCGCATCAAGAAGAGTTCTTAGGATGAGGATGCAACAAGAGATGACGAGGATAAGGATGATGGAGATTAGAATGAATAGAAAGGTGAGTACGAACGAGCTGTCGTATCTCGTAGAGCACCTGTTAATGGTGTAGAAAAGAGTCAATTAAGTGTCATAAAGTATTATTTTAAATAATTCTAGATTATAAAATAAATAACTACCAATATTTTTGATCGACAATCAATTGAAATATTCCCGAAAACAGAAACACCATTAACCACAACTTATAATCATACTTTCCAAGATCAATGTAAATTTCTCGGCATACTCGAAGATATGTGGTTATGCTGCGTGTATTATACAAAAAAGCGCGCATAAGCGAAAAAGTAAAAAATGCGCGTGCACGTCACCTATATCACGTGACAAATGACAAAACAAACCTTATAGCGCTGTAAAGCGTCAAATTTAGAGAGATGAAGAGATAGTTCAATGCACCAAGTACACCACAAGTTGGTTGAGACCAAGCTATTGCGTTCGCTGATGTTTGATACTGCGAAAGTTATTTTAAGCAGTTAAGCTTTGGCACTAGTCAGAATATGGAATTTCTAAAACAAGAATTAACATACGATATCGATCGCTCCTATTACCGCAATTCCCGAATCTAATTTAATACACAATAATAATAGTCTCTATCATAAATTAATTTATGCAATCATCTTGATCGACCAGCATGAGATCACTAATTTAAAACATACCAGAAACAGCGGTGTAAAATGGTAACCTAAATATCATTGACAAACTTTTTGTGGAAAGCTTCCATTGCATCCAAGACCGATAGAAGATGTAAATGCAACCGGAGCAATTGAGAAAGATCACCAAATAGGCAATCGCGACTACCACATGAAAACCGGTTGCATTTTTGAGATCGGTGAGAAATTGACCAGAGAACGATCTCGAAGAATTGGATGAAGGTTGGGAGGAGGAAGAAGGTTGAGGCGACGAATAGAATGAATGAGAAGGAAGAGATGATGTTTGACCATCTGACGAAGATAACACAGTTGTAGATAATAAAGTTTCAGAATCATCATCATCATCCGAAGATGGCACAGGAGAATTTATGGAGGACGATAATGTAGTTAAGGAGTTAGGCGATAAGGTTGAGGTAGAATCGGTGAGAGAATCAGTGGGAGAATCAGTTGGAGAATCAATGAAAGTGACAACAACGCCATTATTACTGACTGTTTTATCAGTGATCGCGGTGATGGTGATGGTTAGAAGAAAGAGTATGTAAGTAGTAGTCAATAATAGTGAAGACTGCGCCATGCCTATTACACATTGCAACAATAATTGATACTTGAAAGATCTTATATATTAGAAGATGTTCGCATTTAGAACAGATGTAAAGAATCAACAGTGAAAAAGGTTTTTTGGTGTGATAAGGTTTAAAATAAGACTGATTTTATGGAAGAACAATCGCACTTAACTATCGTGAACTGTAAAAAAATTTACTGCACTGAAATTTATAAGATCTTGTTTATTTATATGAAGGAAAAAAAAATTCTTTGAGGAACACAATTCAAAACTCGGAATTATCAAAAATATGTATTTAAAATTAGGTAAAGATAATCCTGACTTTAATGGATTTTTTATGTAAACAATTTTTCCCGAGATCAATTGCAGTTCAAAGAATAAAGAACTGCCAACACTTTGACTTTCTTTTTAAATTTACGATGCAAGAAAATGAAATATGAAATAATTTTGCGAGAATTAAATTTCAATAACGAAACACGCATTTATGTTCCTGGAAGAATATCCCTAAAAAGATGAGAACGATGTAAGAATTATTGAAATTCTTTTAGAAGATAGAGTTCCATCGCGTAATAATGATAATAATGATCTTTAATTTTTAATTGGTACTATTTCTTATAAATAAATACAACGTGATTATTTATTAATGCAATTTTAAGAATTTTTACACGTGTACTTATCTGATTATTAGCAGGTTTTAACTGCTTGAAAAAAATGCGGGTGTTACATTCCCAGAAGCTTCCGCCAACAGGGCATCTTATTAAAAAGGTTTCATAAATCGTGGTTATGTCCAACTTCAGACTATAATGTAACAATCAATTTTTCAAATCACCCTATAATGATAATTAATATCATCTTTCTTCTTCCAAAATAGTCTTAGGCAAGTGCGTACATGCGTGTGTGCTACCTTGCAAATTCTCGAGGATCAAGATTCGTAATTATGCAACATTTTTCTTTGACGAATTCTTTTTTACGCTAGTATCGTTACCACTATGTCAACCTTGTAGATCACAGTATTGAGACTATTAGCGTCCCCGGGCTCGAGACATTAATTATGTATTTCTGGACGACCACTAGGAATCACCACGTGCTGAATGTTTCTTGATGCGTGAATTTAATATGAAATTTGTTTATTCTGAATCAGTTATATATTGAGTTTGTAAACATTTACTTCCTTAGAATGCATATGCTGTATATTAATCATCACTAATTAGACGATGTCAATTTTTTTGAACGGTTTTTGCAATAAAAAATTTCTTATTATTATTAGGAAACGTGTTGTTGTTAGGGTCGGTGCATATGCAACTTTTTATTTTCGCGCGCCAAGATTCGTTAGCACCACTAGAACACGATTTACATTGCTTCTACCATGAACAGTAAAAACCTGATAATGTATAATAGGGACCGTAAGGCCAGTAATTGGACTTTTACAATGTTTATTCGGCTAATTATTTCTAAAAATATTATAAAAACAATTTATATTGATATTTATTTAAAAAAAAATTACATAAGAATCTAGGGATCGCAAAAATCCAATCCAAACCCGATATCCATAAATCCAACGAAGCGTATCGTCACACCACTGAGAAGCTCTAATTTCAAGGAATCCGGTTATTAAATTATAATTATTTTTGAAAAATTATTAAAAATACAGTATTATAACCTAACAATTAATAATTAAAATCAAATTATCTTATGATACAATGTGTAAAAAAAAATTTATAATTTATAAATACAGTATATACAATATATACTGTATATAGTTTGTTAAAAAAAAATTTATAATTTTTATTTTTATTTGTAATTTAATGAATAATTTTGATGAATTAAGTTAAAATTTAAATATACTGTATGTATATTCATAAAAATAAAAATAATAAATTTATGTGACTTTAAATAACTAAAAAAATAAATAATATAATATAAATTTCGAAAATTAAAAATTTTGAAAAACAATAAGATTTTTAATTTTTGTAATTATAGTATTCAAGTTTTTAAAATTATATTGTTTTTTAATTAAAAAAGTAAGTTAATAAAATGTAAACAATGTAAAAAATAAATTTGAAAATAAAAATATAATATTTGCAATAACTTATGTAATATAAAACAAAAAATTTAACTTTTATTAATAATAAAATTATAATTATAATTATAATATATTGTCTTAAAAAATTTTTTTGATACTGTTAGCAAGAAAATTGCTTAAATAAGGCCTGGGGACACGACATTCACGTCACACGCCTAATCGAAGCAATGGAAATACCTTAGTAATTACTCAGATGATATAATCAGAAGTTTAAATGGTTTATATAGTATGATAGTTTATAAGTCATAGCGATAGTCTTATAGCAGATAGTCATGGTAGTATAAATAGGAGTGACAAAAGTGCAAAAGAAAAAAAGGAAAAATTCAGACAATAATAACAATAATGCTAATTCTAACTTAATTTAGTAATAATAAATTATCCTTCTGATAGAAGCGCGAAACAGTTGTGCGAGTATTAATTAAAAATTACTAAAAGTGATGGTATGATAGACACACTTAAAAAGAAAGTTAGTAATTAACCCTCTTCTAAAGTAACGTTGCCACAAGAGGATCATTCTAGTAGTCACTAAAAGAGATAGTAACTCGAACAATCAACGAAAAGTGACAAAAAAAAAAAAAGGTTAATTATAGGTTCAAGATTGGCTAAGTCAAATTCACGCCTCAAGTAGAGAAAAGAAGAATAATCTACCTCGACATTATATAAGTTTGACTTGTCCCAAGTGACAGACTCGCTGTTTCAATATCAACAATACTTTTAAAAAATATTAAATTATTTTAATTTTACTTTTCTTAAAAATAAAATAATTATAATTCAATTTCAAAACTTGTATTAAAAAAATTAAATATATAAATATATTATAAAATATATGTTATAAATTTTTAAAATTGTTTTTTTAATATTTAGAAAATCTCTAATTGAAAATAGATTGATAATATTTTATAAAATTTTTTAAAATTTAATCTTGTTTTTATTCTTGAATTCTATATACAGTATGTTTTAATATAAAAAAAATAATAATTCAAATATAATTTTTATTTATTATATCTAATAAAAAATTATTTTTTTAATATGTTTTATTTTTTTCTTATTATTTAATAATACTTTTTTTTTTATATAAAATTAAAAATTTGGTTTTTTAAATTTTTTTAAAAAATTCTACTCAAGTTTTTTTATAAAATAATTTAATACAGGATTTATAAATTTAATTGCTTATAATACTTTAAATTCTAATTATACTTATGAATAAATAATCTCCCATAATAAAAGGTCTAAAACATCTAGTTTAATATATATCAGTATTCAATAAACCCTACATATTTTACAAAACTATACTATTGGAAAAGAGTTAATAAAGAAATTATTTAGAGCATTAGCAGAAACTAGCATAGCTAATTAGAAAAGTCCTTGATATCAAAACTTAATTTCAATAACATTTTATCAGGAGAAGTAATACTTGAGGCATTTGTTCCTTCATTTCAATATCTAGGACATTGAATTCAAAAGGTTCGAAATTTCAACTAGGACACCATGCCAAAAAATAGTCATAGGAAATAAAAGAAAAAAAGTATTTCTCAAATTATACCTAATAGTATTCAAAATAATATACAGGCCTAACCTTGGTTCTTCTAATTATATTTTATTATGTAGTGTCAAATTTTATCTACAGTACCAATGCTTATCTTAGCTCAATTATTTAATAAAGTGATTGATGCTAACTATGGTGCAATCAGTACAAAACCAGGAAAAAAATTTATATTGATGTTATTATGGGAAAGAATTTGCAACTCATGTTAATGAAACTATAAAAAATGATAAAGTTGGTGAGAAAAAACAATATATAAAGTATATATATAATAAAATGTTAGAAGGCCTTCCATTCTCCATACAAAGATATCTGAAAGATACTGCAAGGGAAACCAAAAAAAGATGTAAAAATATACAAATTATTTGAAAACTTAGGTATAGACAAGATCAAGTATATCAGGAATTATAGTGAATCCCATTTTGGAGTTAATTAATGAGAAATTTATAAGTTATAGATAGTTTCACTGAACAGATTCGAAATATCTCTCCCATCTATCTCACTATCTCACTGTCTCGTATATCTATTCAGAAGATATAATAATGGAGGAATCGAGGATAACAAATATTTACCCGGAATGGAACCAGAGTATACAAATGAGATGAGTATAACTCCTTAAAAAGAAATTCTTATTAGAAATGTATGTTATTGATGCTCTTAGGTTGATATCGCCTTTGAATTCCAAGATAATACCAAATATTGGAAGAAAGAACAAGAAAGTATACCTGAAGTAGATTTCTTAAAACACAAGAAAACTTTTATGCTAAAAAGGATGTTCCTACTACTCCCCATAAAAGGAATTAAAAAGGCATTATTCAATATTCACTAAATATGTGTAAGTAGAATTTAGAACATACAGGTTATCCATACAACCAGTAGTGACTAGAATTGTTATTAAAAAGATATTCTTTCATCAATTACTAAGAATAAACAAATACACTTCTCTTTTGTACCGTTTACAAACGTAATACAAATCGGTTTAATAATCAAACCATGTTGTCGTCACCGACGAGTCAGTCGCTAAAACGGCGCACTCTTCGCGTGACGATAGTCTGAACGCTTGGATTTTGGCATTAAATAAAGGTAAGGCTTTAACTCTGAGGCGGTTACAATTTGACCGACTTTTCACACTTGTCAATCACTTCTTGACCGTCTTTACGGTGCAAAAGGTAACGTCGTGTCTCTTCCTTAAAGTCGTTTACTTTACTGTAGTGGCGTTATTCTCGGTTTATAATTTATTGAATGTCAGTGTTATTGTGCGTAGCTGTAGCATTTATTTTAATAAGTCAAAGAGCGTTCTAAAACTCTAAACTAGAACTTCGAACAGCTAGCTAAC
Source organism: Acaulospora morrowiae (assembly GCA_910591835.1). Taxonomy (NCBI): domain Eukaryota; kingdom Fungi; phylum Glomeromycota; class Glomeromycetes; order Diversisporales; family Acaulosporaceae; genus Acaulospora; species Acaulospora morrowiae. Next base: position 11,183 of record CAJVPV010000102.1, read on the forward strand.
TATTGACTGACTCCTATAAACTATCGAAAACTATCCTATTTATATGCCTTGTTGACGCGTCCACCTAGTTACATGCTATTACCAATTATTTACAATCATTGTCACTATTTACGTGACGCGCTCCAATGTCACGTTCCCATCCCTATTGTTCCCACAACAATGTGTACATCAACGTGGCATAATTGATGAAAGCAGTAAATAACTATTATTTGAAAAAATCGGCGAAATATAAATTGCTTTGATTTAATTGATACCCATGTTGTAATAAAAGGGAATCATACAATGAATAAAGTTTTGGATAGCTGCAATCCAGGTACAGAGTGTCATGTTTCGCAGACGATTTAAAAAAATAAATGCTAATAAAATTAAGCATTGTCGTGGGCTATCCGTCAAGTCCACGCTGCTCGTCGTTACGTTCGGTTAACAATAAAGTAAGTTTCTTTACTCTTAAGGCATGTTTTCGATTTAGCCGGTCTTACTTTAACCTCTCTATCGACTAATCTACAGTAGAACCCTTCTTATGCCAATTCCTTTAGGCAAACTTCGGTTCTCACGCTTAGTCGCGTAGCACTAGTTACAAGTATTTAGGGTGCACTTGAAAACAAGGAAAGAGTTTATTTTTAAACGTTACTTTATTGTTTATTTACTAGAACGCTCTAAACTAACTCTAACCGCCTACATGCGCCTATTGTTTACATGCTTGCATCTGTCTTGCTATTCTACGCTACTCTAGAAATTTCCGTCACTAAACTTTCCCACCTTAATTTTCCCACCTTAATTTCCCCACAGTTTACGATAACAGGGTGACTCAACGTGATATCGCGTTGCACGCCTGCGTCATATTTGCCTACAACAACATAAAAGATTTATTTTTGGAATTTTACATCAATATTCTTTCATGATTCGATTCATATATTTCTAATAGATTTCATACTCTTCTTGCAATAAATGTCTGAGCCTTTATAAAATTTAAAAAGTTGAACTGAAAACCATATGGCTAATGTTCATACACTGTAAGATATTAGCTCTATTAATAAAAGGTATATGTCAAATAGCATGCGGAAACAAGAGCTTGAGGAATCTTTACATCATAGTTTAAAGTCTATATCCGAGCTTAATGATTGCAACGAAGTATTACAACAAGCAAATGAGTTTGACCGAGAGAGGAATACACATAATTGTCAAATTCTACAAATACTATACGTTAATGAAGTCAACCGATTGAAAGTAGACAATACTAATCTTACATCACAGATTACCAAGCTGTGTATAAAAACAAAAGTAACGCTCAATTGAAAGAAATTAATCTCTACAGAGTATAATTAAGGTATTAAAAGGTCGACCCAGATAGACGCGCTCACTGCTCAGGAAGAAACAGTAAAAAAAAGAATCCAAAATCCAGTCTCTCAAGTTTAAGATAGATGAATTAACCTCAAAAGTTGGTCTGAAGTCAGATGGTATAGAAGCATTGCTGAGAGCAGACATGATGGCAGAGCCATCCACTCCGTGTCCAGAATTCTCACTTTGTGAGTCAGCACCTGTGATGGGTAGAGATTATTGAAAACAATACATCACTCTCTGATATTATTAATCTCAGTAAATAGAAAAGGTATCGATCAAGTTAGCGTAAGTCGGCCTTCGTCTAAAAAATCGATACCACCGTACAGGCTCGTGATGATAAAAGTATTCTTACAACTGAATCTCTACTATCCCATGACTAAATAGTTAACCCTGACCTGAAATTCCACATACCGATATTAAGTTAATAAAAAACGATATATCCCAGAGGATACGCATGCAAACTCTGATGTGCCATTAAGTGTGACACCATACCTTGCACAAGAGAACAAATCATGTCCTCATATCCCAATAGATGGGGTAAGGGCTGTTCCTACTGCGGCAAGTCATTTAATGTCACCACGATCAGTATATATACTACTCACCTTCTTAATTATAGCAATTACATGTTTGTTATATTAAGACGCGAATGGGGAGTTGATAAAAAAGCAATCAGTTACGAGGTATGATAGAGTTCGTATATTTGAACTTGGATAAGAAGAGGATTGAAATACTTTGATGGCTAGATTATATAAAGGGTTTGTATTATGTAATTTTAATCGGAATGAAACTTAGGTAAATATTATAAATATTATGTTATGTTTTACGCATATCATTCATCTTTTTTACAGCTTTTTCTCTTCCTCTATGTCGAATGGTTCTTTCAACAAAAAGTACAAATCATCAAAAATTAATTTTCTATGATCGTCTAATAATAAAGTGGGTTCCAGAATAACTATTCTATCTCACCCTATTCATTAATCTATCAAACAAGTTGCTAATAATAAATTTATTAATAATCTTTTATTCTGACCATCATCACAAATAATACTTTTTGGGTTAAAAATTGTCAGGTGATCATTAAAATTACTTTGTAGTATCTTAGAAATATCTTCTTTTTTGTACAGGTATATATTGTATATTTCTTAAGAAATTTTTTCCATAGTGATAATACTGTATATTATTATTAATTTGATATGTTAAAATGCAAAGATTTTGTGTCACAATATTATCTGATTCATACGATTAAAATTAAAATTTATACAATATATAATAATGCAATGATTGCTCCATTTAAGCATCACCAAAAAATGATATTTTAAAGTATTAAAAAAAAGTAACACTTCAAGATATTGACAAAAAATAATACTTAAAAGTTTTTTTGTATTAACAAAAGGTAATACTTCAAGATATTAAAGTTTTTAATAAAAATTAAAGTATTTAAGACATTAATTATATAAAAATTTCTATAATAAAATAAAAAAATATAATAAATTTTTTATAATCCAAAATAGTAAAAGATATATAATAAAAAATTGTATTTTGAAAATTTCTTTAAGTTTTTTTAGAATTTTATATATTTTCATAAAAAAAAATTTTTTATTCATAATATAAATTCAAATTTTTACAAATAAATTATAAAAATATAATAATTATTATTATTGTCTTTTATATAAATTACAATTTTATATTAAAAACTATTTGTTTGAAATTAATATTTAAAAAGTTTGTACAGAACAAACAAATAATTTTTTTAATTTAAATTTTTTAAATATTAATATATTTTTATCTATAAATATCTAAAAATTTTCTTATAATATAAAATTAAATATAATTCTTATTTTCAAAATTTATTTAAAAAATTTTTATTTAAATATTTTAAAATTTTAAAAAAAATAAATTATAAATATATTTTTATTAATTTTTAAACAAATTTATTTGAAAATATTTACAAATTAAAAAATAAGTTCTTATTTGTTATTATAATCTATAAAAAAATTAGAATTTGATATTATAAAAAATTCTAATAAATTCTAAAAATAAAAAATAATTTATCAATTTATCATTTATAATTATACTTTAAAATAATCTTTTTGTTTTTTTTATTTAAAAATTGGTTATATTAAAATTTTATACAAGTTTTATTTATTTAATTAAAATTATTAAAATATTTAAAATATATTATTTTAATTTTTTAATTGAAAATATATTTATTTAAAAAATTCTTAAACTTAATTAATTAATTAATTTACTATAAGCAATATATTTTAAATATTAATTATAATAATAGTTTATTAAAATTATTATATAACATAATATATTATTATTTTTTATTTGATTTATATAATATAATATATGTATTAGAAATATTTTATTTATTTTAATTTTTTTACTATTGTATTTAAAAAAACAAATATTTAATTATTTTTTAAAATCTAAAGAGAACTTAAAATAAAAATAAATTTATGTAATTTTTTTTTAAATAATCTTGTAAATATTATAATACTCACAATTATATGATAAATATTTTTAAACTATTTTTAAATATACAAAAACTATACAAATTTTTATTTAAATAATTTAATTATATAAGTATTTTAATACAATATTCTTTTCAATATATAAATTAGATTAAATTTAATTTTTTTCTAATATTTTAGCTATTACTTCAATTATTTAATATTTCTAAGAAAAAAAAAATCCCAATTTTGCTATATAATTATATATAAAAATAAAAGATTTTATTATTTTAACAAGTAATAAATAGATTATAAAAGATATTTAACAAGTATTTATAATAATTCAAATATAATAAACTAATAACATGGTTAGAATTTGTTATAAAAAAGTAACAATATCTATTATATATAATAATAGTAAGTTAAATATTAGTTTGCTTATATAATTTATATTTAATTAATTTTAAAAATAAAATTCAAAACAATATTAATATATTAAATATAATTAAATAATAATTATATCTACTAATTAAAAATTTATTAAAATATAAAATAAAATAAAATAAAATAAAAAATAAAATAAAAGCTATTAAAATTAAAATAATGACTATTAAAATTCAAACCAAATTGAATAGATTATAAAATTTATAAAAAAAAATAAAAAAAATATACAAGAAAATAAAAAAATAAGAAAACTATTATAAGTTTTTTTCATGTAATCAAAGAATAAGCAAAATCTTCAAACTTATATAAACTTTAATTTGAGATTTTATTTTATTGTATTAATTATTTTAAATTTTTCTAAGTTTTTGAATTAAAGCTTATTTGTAATAGAGTATAAAATATTTTTTCTTAACAAAAATTACTATAAAAGAAAAAATTTTTATAAACTAATATAATTAAAAGAGTGTTTTTATTTTTAACAAATTATATAATATATTATTAAAAATTTTATTATAAATATAATTAAATTTGATTGTAATTATTTATCAAATAATAATAAAAGTATAATAACAATATATTTTTTTTATTTTCTATTACAATTTTAATAATGTTATTCAAGTATTAAAAAATATACAGTATATAAATTTATATATAATATATAATACATAATTAATTTTTAAAATAATCTAATTAATAAAAATAAGTGTTTTAAATTTTTTAAAAAAATGATTTTTTTAATGAATTTTTAGATATAAATATATTGTATATTCATATTGATGAAATTTGTAACTCTAATATAATTGATTAATGTAATTAGTTGATACAATTAATAGAGTCACTATTAAAGCATATAAAATAATCAAGTCTGATGTAATTTTTCTTTGAGGATTTTGAAAATTGAGTCAACAGCAAAATAATTTATGCCACATGTATGATTTTAAAAAAATTTTTATTAAAGAAATACTTGGATCTCTTGAAATATTTGTTTTTAAATAATTAATTTTATAAATTATTGAAAAAAAAGTTTAAAAAAACTATATGATTTATATGACACTTTATCAATAATTATTGTTCCTAAATTTCTTGGTTTTTTTTTTTTGGCATCATTAAATACATTTTTTGAACTTTAATTTTCAAAATTTTATTTTTTTAAATATTTTATTTTTTAAAAATATTTCCAGCCTAAGATCGGGGATTTTAAAGCAAGTACAAAAAAACCCCCGATCACTTGAAAACATTTTCATCTAATAAAAGTTCTAATAATTTCATATAATTGCAATTACATTTTCACAATGTTAACACCAAAGCTACAAAAATTTTTTAACCCCCTTTATCGTTAACCTTTGGCCACCAATCAGGTATAAAGGGTTTTACCCTGTACACATCACCCCTTCCATTTGCCACAAATAAATCATTTTCTTGCACTTTATCCAAAGTTATCAATGCTAAAGCAATATTATATTGTGCGGAACCTATATTTCCTACTGGGCGTCCTTGCTTACTTAAGTTTTCTATCGATGTATATATGCCTGATGATGGGGGCGGCAACTTGATAGTCGTTTTACGATCTACTTTTAATTGGGTTGGGAGTCTATTTCAGATGATGATAGGACAGAATTAATAAGCTTCAATTTTTTTTGACCATTTCTTAATTTGCGAACAATGAGCTGAAATTACTCTTGATCATCCCGATATAGTTGCACCGGAACTATGCGCTTTCTGGTTACCCCAATATAATATGTCCTAAAAGTGAGTTCTTGTCCGATGTAACAACCCTTCCTCCAATCAACTTTTTCATCGACAATGAAAATACCATTAGCTTTTGTAAGTTCGAAGAAAAATAAACCGAAAAAAAATTATCACATACTTCCTCCCATATAATCAAAATTTGATTGTAATGGTAACGATGTTCCCGGTTCAAAGTCATCAATTCCCTCAGGAACTCCATGAAAAATGCGACGTGTCACATATTCTTCTGATGGCAACTCCGAGAACGAGGCCGGTACTGAGGCTTTATAATGATGTCAATATATATTATTTAATTGATAATTGTGTATGCGTATTATCGAAAAATACATTCGATATTTTAAAATTCTATGATGAATTTACGTGACTTGTCGAACGGCAGCACCAATCTCAATCCCATATAAGGACATCTCGAATCCCTACAACCAATGTCGCTAATGCTTTCTTTCAGAATCAACGAACCCGCGGGTAATTTAATGGCTGTTTTATTGGGAATCTGGTGCTGCCACCACAAATTACTTATATTGCTACCCCACAGGTTCCAAATGCGATATTTAGTAGATGCATCAACGATGGAAACCTTGGATCGAAGAAGGTACTTTTCCATATGCTTGGCGAGATCCTTTAGAATTCTTGAATCACATTCTACCAGAAAGTTTGGATGCGGGAATGCGTCGCCGAGATTTTTAGGATAGATAAAAGTATCATACAGCACCCGCCCCTGATGAGACGACACCGAACAAACCGGATTAAATGGAATATATCTATCGTTATTGATGATGTAAAGTACAACTCACGACTGGGTTCAAAAACGCGGCATAGAATCCTTCCCCTCCGGAACTGATTCTTGGCATGTGATTTGTTATCAATCCTTGCAGAAATTTTACTGAATCTTCTCCTATCACTTCTATCAAACCTCGACTAGGAACTTGGGTGTAGCGATATCCTTTGTGTAACTCATCTTCCTGCCATTCTTGTGAAAATACATGAGTTGAACCGAAGGTTCTTTGAAGAGCGCGAGGATATAGACAATGAAGAGGGAGGCCTAAATGTAAAATACATTTCTTTCAAAAACAGCTTGTCACAATTTTTTTTACTTATGCAACAATAAATGGATTACGTTTTGTTTTTAGATTACTATCTAACCCGTAAACATGATATCGAGTTAGTACTTTCCGCCAAGAAGACATGTTGGATACAAGAAAGAAGCAGGGAAAACATCTTTTTTGCACTTTTTCCGAAGCCACAGATCAATTTATATGAATTATCTTTGTGTTACACACGATAATTAAATTAAACTTTATTTTTAATCATTTCACCATATAATGCATTTTATATATAAGGCATCGTTTCTCTTGCGTAAAAAACCAAAGGTCATTAAAAAAATTATTAAGTCTATGTAGAAGAGACGTCTTTCCGTGTGAGAAATGATCCCGAGGAAAACGAGCGTGATTAATTTAATCATTCGTCAAAACACCATCGATCTTATAAATGATCCCATTCACCGCTTTTTTAGTAACCCCCGTATTTATTTCTCCATTCAATTTATATCCACCATCCTTCCCGTTTTCCACCTTAACCTTGATCCCTTGGCGCATCGTTTGCAATTCTTGCCCCACAGGGAGAGTTTCGTATATTGCAGGTACAATATGTCCCAGAACGAATTGGTACAGTTTTTCTTTAGGATCTTGGGAAGAATCTTTGACCTGGTGAGGTTTGTGGGTGAGATTGCGGAATGCCGAGTTTACAGGTGCAAAAAGCGTAATCGTCGAGTTGGGGTTGGAGATCAGGCCAATCTTCAGAATGCAATATGGATCAATATAAGATATCAAATCTCTAACAAAAAAATATATTCGAACCTACAATGTCACCAAACGATCGCAAATAGTCTACAAATCGAGTTAAATCTTTTTCTATTGGTATTATGTCTTCTAAGGTGGGTGGACCTTGGATAATTGATTCATCGTCCGCTTGAAACTTCATTCTGCCATAAAAATAGTCTTCAGGTTCCACTATATGAGCTAAGGAAGCTGAGAAGACTGTCAGAAATATAACAAAGAATGCGATTGCAGAAGTGTGATAGCCCATTTTCCTTAGCCTTTCTGAGTTTGCAAAACGATTATGATTTTATAACCTCATCATGTCACGTGATGTACATGACACTTAAACATTCAGCCAATAATGTGATCATCAGACGATTTACTTTAAAAAAAAAAATGTCCTCCGCGACAGAAATAATAATCGGCCTCAGAATAGGTCAAAGTTACTCCAGCATTGCCATCATCAATAAGGTATCAAATTAAGCCGAGCTTACATCATAGTTCAACAAAATGTATTTACGCATTCTCTCATTTAAAAACTCGATCAAAGGATAAAAGAGTAGACTGCATAGCTAATGAGGACGGCGAAAGACAGATACCAACAATGGTAGCTTTCTCGGGGGATGAGGAGGTAACTTAAATATCAGGAAAATTTTTTTGAATAAACCTTTCTCTTCCCTGACTTTGAAATCCGGACTCCTAGCTTACAGGAACTCAAGCTAAGGTTCAACTTCTCAGTAACTCGAAAAATACCGTCATGCAATTTCGTAATTTCATTGGGAAAAGGTAGGGGTCGATGCCGATCAATATCTCGCTCGGCCATTTGACAAGTTTAGCTTATATATGCTCGAATCTTCTGGTTATTAAGCTTTGCGGACTGCAAGTCAGAAGTATCAAGGGGGGCAGCTCAACTGATTGATAAAGACGGCGAGCCAGCATATTCCGTAGAGTTTAAGGAACAAGAGACAATTTTCACAGTCAAAGAGATCACCACAAAATATATTGCCAGTCTTCGTGAGAGTGCAGAAAACTTTTTGGGTCAACCTGTTGCCGGCTCAGTTCTCGCGATTCCTACATACTTTGACGATTCGCAGCGCGAAGCATTGAGAGCAGCCACTGAAAATGCGGGATTACGCGTTTTACAGTTAATTAACGAACCTACAGCCGCGGCATTGTCCTATGAGATAGGGCAACAGCCGACATCGCCAAACCGATACCACGACAGTACCATCGTGATTCTTGATCTGGGATCGGACAGTTTTGATGTTACAGCCATGTCCATTCGTTCAGGCATGTTCACAATATTAGGAACCAAGCATGATGCAAATCTTGGGGGTTTCGCATTTGATGAGCTCCTCGCGAATCATTTCGCAAGTGAATTCAAGCGTAAGACAAAGATTGATGTGTTACAAAACAAACGAGCCATGGTCAAGCTGAGAAGTGCAGTTGAAGCCGCCAAAAAGACATTGTCTAGCAACTCAACCGCGCCATGCTCAATCGAGTCATTGGCTGAGGGCGTTGATTTCCACGGGACAATAAACAGAACTAGATTTGAGATCATGGCAAATCGCCTCTTTAATAGGATTTCTGAAATCATAATTGAGGTTCTGAAGAGTAATGAATTGGAGTCTCAATTAATTAATGAGGTAGATGCTTTCGGCTGAGAATCTGCGATCCTGATAAATTGTTTGTCCATCTAAAATAATAAACCCGTTTTTTTTTTCTGTATTCAGGTAATTCTCGTGGGCGGTGCCTCTCGTATTCCAAAATTTCAATCCAAAATTCGAGAGATATTCACAAATCCGGATACCGTCATCCGACAAGAACTTGAACCAGATGAGATTGTTGCTTACGGATGTGCTCTTCAATGTTCCCTGATCGCTGATTTAAACGTAAGAGAAATCAGCGAAAACTTTGACACTACTGTCACGTCCACTCCACATCTATCAAAACCTATTGGGACTGTAAATGCTAGGGAGAAATTTGTGACCATCATACCAGAGAATACTCCTTTGCCGGTACGCCGCATGTACACGTTTTCAAACGTGTCTGATGATCAAAAAGAAATTTATTTTTCAATATGGGAGGGTGCGTACAAGTCAACATCGATGAATTCCGAAGAAAGTCAGGTGGTGAATGATGATGAACCGAACAACGAGGATTCACCTTCACCACTAGCCCCCATAATAGAACCAGAAAAACTACTGGCGGAACTGGTGATGAATAATTTGCCTCCGAAAAAGAGTGGTGAACTCAAAATCGAATTCACCATAGAAATTGATGTTAGCAGCAAATGCACCATAATAGCAAAAGAATCGACAATAGACAATGCCATTAAACTAACGATCGATGGTAACAGTTAACTATAATAATCTAGAAAATGAATTTATCAAAGTATTAAACAAGTATAATTGACTTCTTAGAAAACGATGAAATTCTTGTAACAATAAATTATGAACTTTTGCCTAAACCACCTGACAAAAGGTTTTAACAATAATTATCTTAGATTCATGCAGGTCGTCGATCGTTAATATCGTATACGTGACAAATGAAATTGCATACATAACGTGGCTTCGAAAAAATATCATATATAAAACCTAAAAAGTACATCCGATATTAAATAATACTATGACCACAAATTTCGTTTCAGGCGCTTCCACAATTACAAAAATACCTTTGCGCAATTGACACCTTCCTTATAAAAGAAAAGAAAGTTAAGAAACATGCTACCGACGACCATTGATGGTAATAAGCAGCGACAACCGTTCAGTTAACGTTCTATGGATTGTTTCACTGATTGACTTTATATCCATAGACTATGACAATGGAAAAACTTATAAATATCGGCGTCTTTCATTTACAGTAAGTACAAAGGAACTTATTGTGCTCACAACAGATAATAACAAATTTGTAACCTTAGAGGAAATATCTATCAATTATACGAGTTCTCTTGGGTGTACTGTGTATAGTGTTTCTTCTATTATATCAAAGCAGATTTTTTCTATGGTCGGAGAACGAATCTGGAGTGTCCAATCAAATAGATGTAGAATTTGATTCATCAGATCAAACTTGGTTGAAACGTCAAGAAAAAGTGCGCGAAGCTTTCCAGCATTCATGGAATGGTTATGTTCGTGATGCGTGGGGATATGATGAATATCACCCAATTTCTCGCGTTGGATCAAATCTATCTCAGCGAGGGATAGGCTTTACCATTGTAGATTCTATCGACACCCTTTTAATAATGGGTCTCAAAGATGAATATTCAAAGGCTCGAGATTGGATAGCAAATACTTTGGATTTTAATATTGATGGGAACTTTAATGTTTTCGAGACAACAATTCGCGTTCTTGGCGGGTTATTGAGTGCATACCATTTGTCTGGGAATGACACCACTTACCTACAGAAGGCGATAGACTTGGGCGATCGTCTGCTTGGTGCCTTTGACTCACCAACAGGAATACCCTATGCGTCTGTGAACCTGGCCACACGTGAGGGAATTCCCTCACATTTTAATGAAGGCGTGAGTTCGACGTCGGAAGCAACCACTCTACAATTAGAATTTAGATATTTAAGTTACCTAACCAACAATTATGATTACTGGTCGAGAGTCGAGGGAATAATGTCTACAATTGATGCTCTCAGTAAGCTTGATGGTCTAGCCCCAATTTATTTAAGGTTCGTTGCGACCTCAATATTTATTTTAACATGCGGTGTTTCCGTATGTAAACTTGATATTTTTTATTATTTATAGTCCTAAACTTGGCACATTCTTTGGAGAAACTATAACATTAGGAGCACGTGGAGATAGTTACTACGGTACGCAATTCTTGTAATTAGTGAACTTTCGGAGACATGGATAATCATTTCTTAATTAAAGGGGTTCTTTTCAATTAGAATATCTTTTGAAGCAGTACCTTCAAACAGCATGTACTGAACGGTTTTACCGTCGTATGTATGACGAGGCCATTCAAGGCGTCAAAAAACATCTTATAAGTTATTCCTCACCTTCGAGATTGTTGTTTATTGGAGAGACCTTAACCTTCGATACTACTATTCGCAACAAAATGGATCATCTCGTATGTTTCATGGGAGGAAACTTAGCACTTGGCGCAACACAAGGAGAAAAGCTAAATAATGCAAAGAATTTAAGCGAGAATGACTTAGAGGATCTTAAAATAGGGAGGGAACTAACGAAGACTTGCGCCCAGATGTATTTTCATACTGAAACTGGGTTGGCCCCGGAGATTGTGCATTTCAACACGCAGGAGGGCTCCACAGAAGATTTATTTATTAAAGCATTCGATCGCCATAATCTGCTTCGACCAGAAACTGTTGAGAGCCTATTTATATTATGGAGAATAACTGGTGATGTTCAATACCGGTAAGTGAATAATTCATTTTATTTATTCATGGACGCTTAACAAAGAGAAGATATATTTATGAATATATTACAGAATATGGGGTTGGGAGATATTCCAGGCTTTTGAGAAATATTCCAAACTTCAAGACGGTGGCTACACCTCCCTAGATGATGTTACCATGGTACCACCGGTAAGACGTGACAAGATGGAAACGTTTTGGCTGGTTAGTTTTTTTTTTTTTTTTTCCACTTATACTTGTACACTTCTTTAATAAACGGTTCTCTTCTCATACTATCACAGGCCGAAACCTTGAAATATTTTTATTTGTTATTCGGAACCGATGATGTCCTACCTTTAAATAAATATGTTTTTAATACCGAAGCGCACCCACTTCCAATATTCAAACCATCTTTTCCCTCCACAATGCATGAATGATTTTGGTAATAAAATCATCCAAAAACATCACTCAATAAACACCGAATAATGTACATTTTGTTTGATAAAAACAATTATTTATTTTTTTCAATAAAAAGAAAACTTCTAATTAAAATAACATTTAAGAGTATAAACAATATAATATATTCAAATTAACACGAATGAAAATATTAATCAAGCTCTTGCTGCGTAAATGTGGGATATTTTTTCATAACATCTTCCCACGCGATATCCTCTTCAACTAGATCTTTGAGAACTTGGAGGATGGTGTCAACCTAAGTTTAACATAGATTAGCTTACGAATCCAAAGAATGAAAGTAATCTTATTTCTGGCACCCTCACCTTTTCTCTGATTTGTTTTGTAGTATCCCTTTCACGCAGTGTCACTGTATCATCGTTCACAGACTGGAAATCAATGGTGATAGCGAATGGTGTGCCGAGTTCATCATTACGCGAATATCGACGGCCGATTGAATTGGATGAATCGTCGACTTTTATAGCAATATTAAGTTTACGAAGTTTTGCGGCTTTTAAGTTTGTGGTTTTAAGAAAAAATTAATATCACCAATCCAAAAATAAAAAAAGCAGGACATCAGAAATTTACTACGCACAAATATTACGAACAAGATCCGTGAACGAGGGATTGTTACTTAGAGGAACCAGCAGGCATTTGAAGGGTGCAACACGCGGTGGGAACGACAGGACCTGTTCGAATAGCAAAACAAGTTTAACATGCTGTGTAAACTAATATTACGTAAGACGTGATCACCTACCCCCCTTTGCTCATCACCTTCACGAATCCAATATACGTGTTCAATCAGTGAATATAAAATACGACCAATACCGAACGATGGTTCTATTACATTGGGAATATATTCCCTGACTAGTATCATATCAAACCGTTCAAGTTAGCTAACATATTTTACATAAGCTCGCCATAATTAAAGAATTACAAATGATACCGTGTTCTGTAATAGTCTTCCTCTGAATAGTGAGAAAATCACTAGAAACCTCATATGTATTACCATCAACACCAGGAACCGTGGTAGTTCTTTAAACAAATAAAGTCAATTCACGAGACTATTTAACATAGTCGATAGAGATTTTTTTTTTTTTTTAAAAAAAAAAAAGACAAGTTACCCATTGCCATCTTCAAGTGCTTTTTTCAGATTATCTAACTGTCCTTCGTTCAGGTTAAGTAAATATTCCTCTACTGTTTTTGCATTTTGTCTCAACTTCGGCCCAAAGACTTTTTTGTTTATTTCCAAAACAGTTTTTTCATACACCAGTGGCTCTAACAGGCTTTCCCGTACTACAAGTTTTTCCTTTGTACGATTTGAGTGAACCGTTAAATCGTAAGCGGAGCGATCTGCACAACCAACACATTCGATCCACCCCTATTTACAAATAATTAGAATTTTCGATTATTGTGATAAAAGCAAAATTCTCGAGAGAAAATAAATTGATTACAAACATAGCTACTTTGAATTTCCGCATCCCAACAATCACAGGCATAATGCGCCATTTCGTTGGGCATGTGTTGACGAAACCGAAGTTTTTCAATCTTTATTCCGAGTCTAATTAGGAATAAGTGTATACGAGCAAGGAAATAGCCTAGGGTTTCGTTATCTACAACTTTCTGTAGTCACAAAAGGCAAACATTTTTTAATGCATTGCACTAAAACCATCTGAATCACCAATAAAATATACTTTTTCTACGGCTTCACCAATAGATATTTCAATTGGTTCTGTCTTGCCTTCTGCCTGTACACCTTGTGGTAAAAGGCGAAGTTTGATGTCTTTCACTTCGTCGAAACGTGTGTGATTCTTACTTTGCGGGTCCACGTAATGCTCAATTTCGGCCATCGTAAATTCTCTAAATATTTAAAAGTAATGATCTTTAATTTATTCAGCTGAATAGAAAAGCGTGATTCTGAACTTTCTCCTACCTAACTCTAAGAAGACCGGACCGTGGACTAATTTCGTTCCTGAAAGAACGACCAATTGACGCGGAAGCAAACGGCATTTTATCATTGTTAAACTCCAGAAATTTTTTGAAATTTAGAAATTGACCCTGTGCCGTTTCCGGTCGGAGATAACTAAATTCAGGATAACAAATTTATTCTCGGACCAAACCTCAAAATGTATACTTTTAAAAGAGTACGACAAATTATACCCTTTAGTGGTCCCTGTAGGGCCAATACTGCTTTCAAACATCAAGTTAAATTCAACGGGTTCAGATAGATCATTTTCCGTTTCAGGGCTTTTTATGTTGTGTTTACGTATGATCTCTCCGAGCTCCGGGCCAGTATAGTTATCGATCTAGTTTAATTATGATTAATGAGAAATTTTGTTTCAAGCAAGCCTCGACAACAAAAAAAAACCCAGAAATTATAATTTAAAAATTACCTTTGCTAAGATATCTTCATATTCCTCTCTCGTGTCCTTTTTTAGTTCTACTGCTTGAACTTTGCCCTTCTTTTTCTTCTTCTTATCTGCCGCCGCGCTCACTCCCACGGCCTCAACGTTTGCTGATCTTGCTTGTTTGTCACCTTCAAGCCTTGCTTCTAAAACAGCCTCAACTAGGTGGTCAGCACGGAAGATATCTCCAGTTTTAACGTCTTTAACCATCCAGTCTGCAAACTTATCCACGTGACCTGATGTTTTTAGAACTTCAGCTAGTGTCATGATAGTTCCATCCATTTCGAGCATATCTTCCTCTAACACAAAATGCCTGCGCCATAACTCGAGAATGTTGGACTGAAGTGCACAGCCCGGCGGACCATAGTCGTAAAGTCCGGCAACACCTTGCAGAATTCAAGGTGAAAGTAGAAACATGAAGAGAGGTTACCCCGAATGAAGTCAACATTATATTGGCATTACACTGCAATGGGCTTTTCAAGAAACTCAATTACCTCCATAAGATTGAAAGGAGGGCGCGTAGAAGAAACGTTTCTTTAACAATTCTTCTAAGTTGCTACGGTTAAACGCGGCCATACTCGTGCAAAAGTTAAATCTAAAAGTAGGCTGAGCCCAAGTGTTAAGTATCAGACAGTTTGTCCTGATTTTTTTCTTGATATAAAACTTGCAATGGTTCGTAGTCGAATGAACAAATTTCAGTTTGTTCATGATTATCATATATACTCGGAATTTGCCGCAGTACTTGCTTAACCACAATAGAAATTCCTTTTTGAATTTTTGAATTTTTAAAAAACCGGGTTTAATAAAACTAATGAATTTAAAATGAAATATACAGTATATAGTGTGGAACATTACTACTTTACTAATTTTAGTTATTAATTCATTATTAAAACTATATTAGAAACTAATATATTGTTTAGATAGATTATACTATTAGTAAGGATAAAAAAAAAATTTTTTTTTTATGCTAATATTTATATAAATTACTTTTTACATTATATCTTTGACCCATATAATTATTATAAAACCAGAGGGGCTTTATTATTAGTATATATTTTTTAAAAAATGTTTTAAAAAATTATTGATTAATTTAAGTTAACGAATTTAAGAACTTATTAGGTTAGATAAAATATAACTTTTAAAAATAATTTTTTTAATTTTCTAATAGATATTTATAAATTCAATTGATTTAGATTATCAAATCTAGAAACACAATTGTTAATTAAAATATAACTTTCATATATTTAATATTTTATTGAATAATTGCAAAACATTTATATATTAATCTTTATATTAATCTTTTTTTTTACTGCAAATAAGTATAAAATGTGAGACCTTATTGATTAAATGCCAATTTTATCATTATATATTAATAATCTTTTCAAAATTTTTATATAATATTAATATAAGTAATTATTTTCAAAGGTGGACCAGAAATTTTCTAGTGTAATTCTAAATCATATCTAGCATTTTTGGCACTTCCAAAAATAACTATCCATATATAATAAGATATTATTATTGTTTTAATTATTATTATTGTTTTAATTATTATTATTATTTTAATTATTATTATTGTTTTGATTATTAATATTTATAGTAAATAATAATATGATTTTAAAAAACTTTTTTCTTTAAAAAAATACTTTAATCAGAGGAGTTTTTTAAAAAAAAATTTGAAAAATTTGAAAAAATTCTATAATAAACTATTTTATAGATTATCCAGCATTCAAATTTGAATATTAAAAAATTTTTTATACTAATTTTTTATAATTCAACTAAAATTTCTTAAGTTATCTCCTCCTATTTTTAAGCTATGCAATTATTCATTAACTTTGTATTACATGTATTTGAATTTTTATCATAATGATAATTATTCAAATCATATATTAAAACTCTATGTCTTTTAAATTAAATATAGCTTCAAGTTTAACAAGTGCTTTGTCTTGTAAATTAGAAACAAGTTTCAATAAGGAAGAATATGTTTCACTTTTGGTGTCTTATCAATGCCTTTTAAACAATTCGGATTCAAAAAATGAAAATGAGAATGAGGACAAAAATGAAATAAATATAAAAAATATTCATAAAAAAAAATATAAATCAATAAAAACTATACAATTACCACCATAACCTTCTGATTTTGAACCATTAATTCATACAAGACAACCTCAAAAAATATCCATTTGGCTACTAATATATCTTGATATTAATGTCTCTAAACCAATAGATTTTTTTTCTTTTTTTTACAACAGATATATTAACACTATTGTTGAAAATACAAATATTTACATATTATCAAAAAGTGCTAGCATTACTAATAGGCATTGGCTAAACTTTACTTGTAAAGAATTTTTTATCTGACTTATCTTGGTTATTTGCCAAGAACTTTTCAAATTGACATTTCTTGATTAGTATTGAAATAAAAATGGAAAGTTTTCCATTTATTCTATTTCAAAACAAATGTCATTGAAGCATTTCAAGCAGATAAAAATATATCTGCATATTTCATCACCTATAGCATCTATTAAAAATTATTTTAATAAATTAGAGCCATTGCTTTCACAACTTTATATATCAAGTACAAACATTTCTATAGATAAAATGATAATTAGATTTTCTGAAAGAAGTGTTCATACTGTTCATATAAAAAATAAACATACATTTGAAGGATTCAAGATTTTGTCTCTTTGTAATTCTGAGTATACTTTTATTTTTTTGCCAATATTTCATATTGTTCCAAGTGATATAACAAAAGTAAGCAAACTTAATCAAATCGGATGTGTCATTTATCATCTTGTTAAATAGCTTCCATATCAATAATTCTCATACAATATATACACTACTTGAACAAAAGTATTGTATATCATTTATTTATTAATTACACAAAATTTTACATAATAATTATATTTAAAATTTTAATATGTTATATTTTATATAATGAAATATCTATATATAAATCAATATTCTGTTGGCCATCCATTATTTCTAATAACTGCTTCTATT
>CAJVPV010000103.1:0-29182 GCA_910591835.1 Acaulospora morrowiae
GCTGGGGGTAAACTGGATCTGGTTTTTCCCTCAGATTGGAAAATTTCTCGCGTAACTAGAGTTGTTGATAATGTGAGATTGTTGTTGTTTATTATTGTTGAGTCCTTTTTCTTGGATTCCCTTGGAAAAGTCTGGTGTCCCCTTGTTCTTGTCTGGTGTCGAGGTTGCCTGATTTATCGGGTGGAATCTGGCTGGCCAAGATCCTTCTAGTGTCTAGGGAGGTGCAGAACCTTGTACACGACTGGCTAGGAGCTGGGAGGGTTGATGCTGACTTTTCTAGGAGCTTACTGTGAATTGTAAAACTTGTGCTTTTCCCTTTCTCTTAAAAGTTTGTTTCTTTAAAGAAAAGGGAATCAAGCAAAATTGTTGATAGCAAAGTTACTCTGTGAAGTAAGTTTACTTTCCTGAATAGTTGTAGTGTTCTTTTAGTTAAGGTTTCTTGTAATGTTTTGGAGTTTCTTATGCTGGAGGATTGTTTTGTAAAAAAATGTTCTTAAAATTACCAAAAAAGACAATTTTTAAAAACTGATGGTTTTACGGGAAAGAGTTTTTTTTTTTCAGTATATAGACAGATTTTAAGAAGGTTTTTCTAATATTTATATATGAATTATTGAGTTACAAATTTTATAGTTTTTATAATATGTAGATAATATTATACAATATTAAATTATGTTTATTTTTTTTATAAAATTTTTTTATACTTATTAAAAAATTAAGAAATTATCAAGTTTTTTTATATTGAATAATTCAAAAAATTAAGAAACTATTTATCAAGTTTTTTTATATTAAATAATTTAAAATTTTTGTTA
Organism: Acaulospora morrowiae; assembly: GCA_910591835.1. Classification (NCBI taxonomy): domain Eukaryota; kingdom Fungi; phylum Glomeromycota; class Glomeromycetes; order Diversisporales; family Acaulosporaceae; genus Acaulospora; species Acaulospora morrowiae. Next base: position 810 of record CAJVPV010000103.1, read on the forward strand.
AATAGATTTTAATAAATAAATAGTTCTTCTATACTAAATATTTTTATACAATTAAAAGAATATTTAAATTTTGGATTTTTATTTAAAATTGCAATATATTATACTAAAAAAACTAATATTGTACTATATTTAATCAATTCTGATAAGTTCAACTTTATAATAGACCATTATTGATTAAATTTATAAATATATATATTTTATAATATCTTTTGTAAATTTTTTAAAAAAGTTGAATAAAAATTTATATTAGCAAGTTTAAATAAATAAAAAACAATAATAAAATAGGTTATATTAAATAAATTATTAATTTTATATTATTAAAAAATATTTAAATTTGATATTAAATAAATAAATAAATAATTAATTAAACGAATAATTTGAAGTAAACATGATATTGTATTTGATAGTTATTTAATATTTTATTTTTATACTATAGATACATAATTATTTATTATTTATTAAAACAAATTATTGATTATATATATATATATGTCGTTTGCATAATCTATAATTTAATTTATGTTTATTTTTGAAATTACTGATAATATTACATTTTGGTTTTTTAAATTTTTCATTATATATATATAATTCAATATTCAAGTAAGTTTAATCCCATTTTTACTTAAAAAAAAGTGATTATTATTTATTAATTATCATTATTATTTATATATTATATTTTTTTATATTAAAAAAAAAAAATCTATGCTATACGCCTATACCATTATCTAGTTGATCAGTTGAGCACTGATAAAATTGATAATCTGTTTATATGTTGATCAGTTGGCACTGTCACAAGATCAACAAGATAAAAGAAAAATTTCCCAAACACATTATTCTTCCCGACCTTTGAAATATACAGTCTATTATTTTAGCGGAAAAACCTTTCGTGCTTACATGATTCTTCCTTCGCAGGTATGTTTGCAGTTCTAAAGTCAACCCTACCCTTTATTGTCTTGCTTTTCATTTTTATTATTATTCGTTTTCTGAATTTTGGAGTGGTGACTTCTCTCACGAGGTCCGGAGTAGAGTGTTCGCTAATGCGCTAATACCTCGGGACCAAATAGGAGGATTGAGTCATATTAGTGTAGTTCACATCTAGCTACTTCACTATTCCCTGTAGCATACTAGATAACATTATCTAACGAAAATCATCGACACTACTTTAGGTGATATGAGTAACGGTCAAGTTTTCTCGAAACGTATCTGTTATGTTCGTATGTTTTCGTGTATAACATGAGGAATATATAAATAAGCTTCGGACGCAATATTAGTTAGAACTTCAAGATATTTTTGTTTATTAAGTCTTTATAAGAAATGTATTAAATGTTTGTCTTAGTGTATATACGTAGATATTTAATCAAAAATACTAGAGACGTGTTTTACGCGAAATAAACTTAATGTATAATCCTTATATAATGTAATTTACGCGAAATATACGAGATAATTTCTGTAAATAAAAATTATATTTAAAAAAATTTTTATTATGGCTAAAATAATCAAATCTGTTTCTCGTCTCTATCTTAAGGAACCCAAGCTTATTACACTGATGTTTACTAGGACGTGCGTTTTATCTACACATTACTAACACATTTATTCTTTTTTCACACTCAACAATATTTGATTGGATATTAACTAAGTTTCGCGTCTATTATCGGTTAAGCATCAAAATCTGGCAACAGAATGCGAACCGTGTAAGCTTAATAATCATTTGTTTTTATACAATTACTTCGAACGTAAACTTTCATCCATTCAGTGTTTCACTTAATGTGATTTAAGCATAATTCATAGAAATTTCAGCTTATATAAAACATTATCTGAATGGTATTGTTTCGATTGAGTCAGATCGGATCGGGTTCGGGTTTAAAAAATCTGGTAGAATCAATTTTGGACCGCAGATTATCGGGTCAGCTCTATCAAAAGCATTATGAAATTTGACAGTATGCTAACTTTATGCTATCTGAATTTATTTGGGGTGATTCTTTAAGGAATGTTTGGTAAATGTGATCCATACATATTTTATTAGAAGGTGCAATCTTACGATCAATCAATAAGAGAATTGATCCATCATTGCGGGTCATAATTGGCGATATGGTCATGTTGCAATCTTTGACCTCGCGGTACTTTCGGGTAAGGTTCAGATAAGTTTATAAAGGGGAGGATTTGGAAGGTTTGTGGGATTTGGGAAATTTATTGGGCAAGGTAAATTAGGTTAGTATTATGACATTTTTATCGGTCTGAGTTCTATTTTCTTTATTTTATCAACATTGACACATAGATAAATTACATGTATATTGGATAATCAAGCAACGCGATGAGTTTATTATTTAAAGTTTGAAGTAAGAATACAATGGTCCTTCTCATTTTATATTGGTACTAACTTATACACCGCTAACTCTAATCCTGTCCTACAAGCAAATCGATAAGAATTACCACGTCGAGATCGAGCATTCTAATAAGCCAGAATCGTTATGGGGAAAATCAACCCAAAATATTTTGGTACCAGAGTACAAAGAGACATCGTAAAAGATTTACAAGCAAAAAGGAAAAAAGTATAGGAGGCTACAGAAGTGGAAAAGAGACGAGGAAAAAAGTAGATGTTCGTCTTATATTACCCCATATTCTTTCGTGTTGTTTTTCCTTGATTTTTTTATTAAATAAAATTTTTCTTTAGTGCATTCAAAACAAGCATACGTATATTCTATGTACTGGCAGCTACTGAATATTTTGATAGGTTACCTTACAGACCAAGGACAAAAGAGACTCGAGAGATATACGAATTGATATTTGCATTCGTTAGCCAAAACCTCGGTGATCAAGCTCAAGATACAATTTGAAGTGTTGCAGACGACATTCTGCAAATTTTTTAAAATGATTTACTCAAGGATTTTGACAAGAAACGGTCATGGTACCATTGCATCAGATAGATTTGCGCAGCTATTGAATTTGGGGAAAAACAATAGATTATCATCCTGAGGATGCCATGAATAAAAGTGAACTCTTAGATAAGATTGATGATGAACTTGAGAGTTGCCGTAATATTTGATGAAGATGATGAATTTGGAAAATACGAAGTTGGGTCCGAGGAGGAAGATTATGATGAAGGTGATGTGGAAGCATTGACAACAGGTGTATTAGGCGTTGGAAAGTTAAAGATGAAGAAGATAGAGAGTCATTCAGATGAAGAAAACGAAGGTTCCGAACTGCTAATAGACCAAATACTACCAAATCAAAGGTCACTGGTGCTAAGGCTTTACTAAAAATATATCCACATGACATTGACTTCAGCGTCTAATATCAAATAGCTATTCAGATCTACGCACCGCACAAGAAAAGACAGCAAATACTTGAATTAGAATGAAATATTGATGACTGAAAATGAATTCATGAATCCTTTTGATAATAAATTTTATCTGATCAATATGTTGACAAGTAATAAGAATTAATTTTATAGTGTACGAGACTTGCCAAAGCCGGGACAGACAACGCTAAGCAACAAAGTATTGAATGCAAAATTTGAGAACGAGGATTAGAATGGATTCTTAAAGAACTTAGAGGAGAGAGAATTCGTCACAGTGAAAGTGCCGCCCGGAAAGGTGTGGTTGAGGACACAATGGAATAAATGATAAACCTGTGCCAGCACATGGTCCAATTTCTGCTTCTGTCAAGGCTACTCTGCCTCCAGTAATGACGGCAATACTTAAAGCCATAAAATTCCGAATTGCTAACGTTTACAATTAAAGTCTAACAAAAAGTACAAGCTGCTAAATGAATCTTATAAGATTTCTAAGATATTGAAGATGATAGTGATTTGGCTAAGAGCATGTGAATATATTTATCATTATTTGTGGGGAGGCCGTATGAAGATAACGATAATCATACATTACTATGTTTATTTTACCAACTCAATTCAGATTTTGACAATGTCTTTCTCAAAAATTATGCAGATCTTCGACCGCAAAAAAAATATATTTGTGCTTGCATTTATATTTATATTTTTGACATTGCACTTGCCTCTCTATCTTTACTACTTTTTGGAGCCAGTTGCAACCCCTTTATCCTTTCACACCTACACTTTCAAAGACTACGATAATCCCTTCTACTATGTTGTACGAGCGTATTTGTTGCTTTCGATTATTGCTTAGTGAAATTTCTAATCACATTCTCACTATTTGTAGAGTAGCATCGCATTTGTAATTATTAGCATCTTTGTGGCTCTGCTTGGTTTCTTTTGCACTGGAGATCTTTTTTACGCTTGTTGCAGAAACAAATTCAATAATAGAAGTCTTATTAAAGCCATCGAAAAAGGCACTCGACCTAAAACCGAGGTTTCAGTTGATAACTTTATTTCTCGACATATAATTGTGGATTACCTTAAAAATATTCTTCAACCGGACAGTGATCAATCGTTTTATTATGTCGATTGTGGTGAACATGGAAGTGGGAAAACTACGCTGGTCAGAATTGCATCAAGTGAAGTTGGTCGTGGCGTCATATACGTTGATGTTCCTTCTGATGTTGAAGATTTTGGCTTAGCATTTGGAAAAGCTCTCAACTTTGCATTTGAGGAGCGGATCTCTTTTACACAACAGTTAACACGGAAATTGGGCAATACTAATGGTGAGTCTATTATCATTGCATTTTTATAAAGCAAAACATTTATGACCTTAATTTCTTTCTTGATAGGCAACCGTGATGATCTATTGTGGAAGAGAGCTCTGAAAGCATTTAAACGTGGTGCCAAGGAGTATAAAGCCAAATACAATAAACCTGCGGTCATCGTTTATGATAATGTGAGCCGGTTGGTTCATAAGAATCCAGAAATTCTTGATATCCTCCAAGACGACTCCAAAGACAATGCCGATGATAATATATACATTGCGGTGTTTGTCAGCAGTGAAGGTTCGGTTTCGAGAATAATGGAATGTAAGTATAGAAATTATTCTTGCCCTTGAAGGAGACATGGCTTGATGCAATTCTCATCTAGCTCGTAGTTCCTGGTCACGAGCAAAGACACCAATGGAAATCGGTGACCTTAGCGAGGAAGAATCAATAAAATATCAGACTGAGATATATATGATCATCGAAAAAGCGGAAGAATTATATCAATTAGTTGGTGGACGCATTTTAGAGTTGAAAGATGTTGTAAGTGATTTTTTGTCAAAACAATCCATTGAAGGTATGAATAAATTTCATAAAGTTTCATAATTTTCATATTTTTGCTTTGGATTAACTGCCTATCTCATTTTTTATAGATATCAGGGATAAAAATTAATCAAAACCGGCAAGAAATTTAATTTAGCAAAACTACTTAAAGGTCAGGAACACCATGAGGCAGGAAAACGTATAATTGACGCTTTGTTGAACTCCAAAGAAATTAGTATTAAAGAATTTAGAGACTTATTCGCAGATGAAAAGGAACACGGTGGAGTTTTAGAAGCTAACGTGTTTGCATATAATCCATCAAGAGATACCGTGAGTTTCCAATCGCAATCAATAGAATATTACATTCGGAAAAATTATGATGAATTTGCTGATCTAGTTAGCCTCAGTTCTAATTACGCATCAACTTCCAAATAATAAAATGGACGAGAAACTATTTTGTACGAAATATATGACATCAAGGCTTAGCATAATATATCGGAATAAATTTTAGAAAAAAATGTCTGAAAAAGAAATCCACTATATCGACACTTAATGCCGGCTCATGCCGGTATGCATGCACTTCGTCAACAGTTAAAAAACAAAAACCTGGTGGGGCGGACGGATAGATTGTGACAAGCAATAAAAACGTCACGTGTCAGTGGCGCAGTAATGCATAATTTTTGCTTGCATCTTGATTTTTTGAAATTGACGATGCCGTAAAGATTTAACCCGCTGAATCATACTCTCACCAATTTCACTAAATAAATCGTAGATTTCCGAGCTCTTTCCGTAGTAGCGATTTTGAATTAATTTTAGATAACAATTATCACAAAATAATTATCAGAAAAGAGATCATTTAGGCCTGATTGTTTTATTAGCTGAAAAGCCAGCCCTCTGACTTAATACAATAAAAAATACATGTGAAGTGAAGAGATTATCTACCAGTTATTTCTTGGTAATTTTTCTTGCATGCAGCGCTTTTTATTTTCAGGTTCATCACATGCTAATGCCCTAACCCCACGATTGTACTAATTACTTGTTTTATATCTTTTCTCAAATCTTCCTAATTACCCTTAGGCACTTTCTTCATAAAATTAATTGATATTCGCTATTGCTCATACAAAAAATTTGGAAGTGAATATAATAAAGTGCCAATCCATATCTTAAAATAAATCCAGAATAATAATATTATAATTTGAAAAGTTGTTCTATGAATCTGTCTCATAAGAATAATTATAATTCTTGATCTTAAATAGTTTGTTCACGGTTATTTTCTTCTTGTTTATATAAAAAAAACTCTCGAGTTTTTTTTATTTTGAAAATAATCAATCCTAATATTTTATAGTTTACTTTCAGTTATATACAAAAGATTTTTCATTCCTATTATTAAATAATTAACCTCATCAAATATTTCTTTATCCAAAATATTCTTCTATAATTTTATATTGATTTCTTTATCTGTTAACCTTTATGTAATTGCAATTGATACATATAATATTAATGAAATAAATTTGCAAAGTGTGGCTTTTTTTTTAAACACTAGCATAGTCTTGCCTAATATATTTTATTATTGTTTATTGTTTATTGTTTATACTGTATAGTTATATAATATTTTATAATTTATTTTACTACTACAACTTTATTTTATATATCAAACTATATTGAGATCTTATCAAATGTTGTTTTGAGTTATTTGATTTATTCTCTAATCTAGGTTGAAGCAAAGGTTTAAAAATCAATGTGCCAAAACTACATTAGTATTAGTAAATAGAATGTTTATATAATTATTGTGTTTATTGTTCTATCTGCACTTCAGAAACTAGAATATTATTTTTTGTTCATATTTGTATTTTTTTTCTTTCTCTTGCTTGTTCCAGTCTTCTTTTTTTTTTATATTCTTATTTATTTTCCTTTTTCTTTATTTTTATAATTTCTTATTTTTTTATTCAATTAATAACCTTTTCACACCTTTCCTTCCACCATATTTTCATTGTTTTTTTCATATGTCTTGTAATTGCTTCACATGTTTTCTTAATTTGTTCTGAATTCATTTTTATTTTTTTTTATATATAACACTAGCTGGACTTTGCCTAATATACTCTTATTAGTTTATAACATTTATATATATTTTTATAATTATGTTATAATTTCATTTCTACTTTTATATATTAGACTATATCAAAGTTTTTACCAGATATTGACTTTGAACTTTTGATTTATTCTTTAGCCTAAACTATTAAAAAGTAATCAAAAAAATATATCAAAGCTTTATTAGTATTGATAAATAATATATTAATATAATTATTGTATTCCGTGTTTCATTTGTATTCTATAAACTATTTTGTTATTTTTTCTGCTCTTTTTCTTGTTTTTTCTTTTTTCTCTTTTATGCTATAACTTCTGGCTTTCTTTATTTTTTTTGTGTTTCCTTTGCTTTTTACCTTTTTTTTTTTTTTTTGCTATGATGGCATTACTTTTTTCTTATTATATTGTTTTATTGCATCTTTCTTTTCACCATTTTTTAAACTTTCTTCTATTTTATATATAATTGTTTTACATATCTTTGTTACTTTTGTACCTACTTTATTTCTAATATTTGATCATTTCCTTTATGAATACTGATTTTATTATAAGTATTTTTATATATTCTAAATTTATCTGTAATAATTTTGTTCTATAATTATGCTATAGAATCCATACTGTATCTAATGATCCAGATATTTCAAAAGGTATCTGATCTGCCCTGACAACTTACAAATCTAAGTCGTATTTTCGATGATTATCAGATACATATACAATATGATTTTAATTTTTGACAATGTTCTACATTACCAATATATCACTAATTAATTACTAAAAACTAATATAATCAAATTAGAAGCATAAGGCCATAAAGCATATATATTGTTTATATTACTTTCTTTTATTTTTTTTTATATTTTCTTTATATTAATTAAGTATATATATCTCTAGAGATTAAGTCTTATATAGATATATATTTATTTAAATTTATTTATTTTTATATTTTTATATTATATAAAGTTAACATATATAAAAAATACTTTTTTGATCTTAATAAAGTTTTAACTTTGTTAATATTAAAATAATAATCATTCAAGTTCACTGTTTTTTGAAATTACTAACAATTTTATTAAAACCTCTATAACTTAATAGTAACAGATTTAAAGAACTTTTTTTCTTGTAAGAAAATCTTAAGCAAAACCTTGTTAAAATAAATATCAATCAGTTTATCATTTCAATAAAAACCTTTGAGAACACTATAAAAGCTTTCATCCAAGACAAAAAGAAAAAAATTGCTAAAGAAAGTTTCACTGCCACCATCTCTACTGCATCAAAGATATTTTTAATAATTTATATATTCAGAGAAGAATTTAAGAAAAATGTCAAAGTTTAGCTGTATCAAACAAAAAATATCCTATATGTCTAAGGCATTAAGAAAGAAAGAATCATACTGTACTATACTGCTACTGAATTTGAAGATACTATTAGTGCTGCTTTCATTAATTAAATCCAATTTAAGAAGAAACTTCAAACTGCCTTCTAATCTCTATACTATCAATAAAATTTTTATCACCAATTTAAAATCCTGTTCTAAATAGAAACTATATAGAAATATGCCTTCCAGTTTAAAAATTTAATAAGTCAAATTAATAATATACATTAGTTAAACTATATTGCCTATTTTATAAAAGGATTAAAACTGGTAACAAAAATAGAAATGAGTTACAAGTATCTTAAAACTATTAATGATGTCATCCATATTGTGACCTGCTATAATATTATTATATTTGGATTAGGCCACTCAGTAATAAGAAACTATCTTTCAAAAATGAATCAATCATTACAAAGCTATTAACAACTTGTATTAATGGACTTAGATTAGGTAAAAATATGATACGAGTCTCTTACCCTGAACAAAAGAAAAATTAAGTACTACAATTGTAATGACATGAATTACTTTGCAAAAAAAAAACAAGAAGATAACCACTAAGGCCAAAGTAACTGTTTTTAAAAAGCAACTTATCTTATCAGATATCAAGTTTATTTATATTTAAGAAAACCAATAACAGCTGCTTCAATTCAATAGTAAAATTAATGAATGTCTTGTATAGATTCTATTGAATTTTAGTGCTTTAAAAATTTTGTTAAAAGAACTATATATCAAAAAAGCTGATTTAACCATTTTCTGTAAAACTTATTAATAGACAAAGAAAAAAAGTTATTACTAAAATAAAAGTCAAGGCTCTGGAACTGGAAAAATATCATACCATAGAATTTTTATCTAAGTCCTGGAGTTGCAAAAATATAATACTATCCAAAAAACTATAGTTATACCAAGTTCACTCTCATATTGATTAGAGAATCAACACATACTAAGGCTCCTAACGATACCATTTCGATATCATTTCGATACCAGTTCAATACTTAAATTTACTATAAAAACATATAAGTAGGTCACAACCCATATATTAAATTTACTATAGATTGATACCATTTTGATACCAGTTTGATACCAATTCGGTATTTTTTTGGAACCCTAACACATACTTTTTTAATGATGAACTATACAATATTAAAGTATTTGCTAGTATCTTCTGAATTTCAAAAAAACCCAAGTATCATTTTCTTCTTATTTTCAAACACCAACTTGCTAAAACATCTATTAACAAAAAAATATTTGTTATATGCACTACCTCTAAAAAAGTCATCTTGGAGAAACTAAACCTCTCTCCTGAATAAGCTGCTATTCTAAAAGAATTTTTTAATGTTTTTTCTGCTGAATTACTCAACCAACTGCTATATTAAAGAAAAATTAATCATGCTATAGATTTGATATCTAAAGCAGAACCATTTTCAAAATCTATCTATTATTTCTTCTATATAAAAATAAACAAATTGAAAAAACAACTGGCCAAACTAATTGCCAAAAAATTTATTAGATCCTGTATCTTTTTCTTTGGTACTTTCATATTATTTGTCTATAAAAAAAAATGTTAAAACTCTGTATTGATTATCATACCTTAAACAAGATAACTATTAAAAATTGGTATTCTTGTTTCAAATAGAAAAATTAATAGATCAATTGATTGGAGTCAAATACTTTAATAAAATTAATTTATATTTCAAATATCATCAAATTTATATTAAAGAAAAATATTTTTTCAAGATTATATTTTAAACAGGTATGACTATTACAAGTTTCTTGTTCTGCTCTTTGGATTAACTAATATACTAGCTAACTACTATTCAAAATTAGGGCTTTGAAAAAGTACTGAACTGGTATCGAACTGGTATCAAAATGGTACTGATCTATAGTAAATTTAATATATAGGTTGTGATCTACTCATATGTTTTATAGTAAATTTAAGTATTAAACTGGTATCGAAGTGGTATCATTAGGAGCCCTATTCAAAATCAAATTTAATTGAAACAATAAATTCAAATATATACTAATGGATCATTAATCAATTAACAAATAGGTATTGGATAGATAATTAGTAACATTTTAAGCAATATAAATTTTCAAACAAAGACCACTCTCTACTTGTCATTAATTAAGGCAGAATTAATGTTTATTCTTATAGTATTAATAACAATAACATATTAAACAAAAGTCACAATATTTATAGATAGCTAGACAGTAATTAATAATATCAATACAATATTAACAGATCTAAACAAAACCATCAAAAAATTAAAAAACATTTATATACTTAATACTATTTAACAAATAATCTTCAACTATAATATTCAATTAATACTTACAAAAATTAAGATATATATTAGACTTGAATATAATAAAATAACTGATAAACTTGTTAAGAAGCTACAATATTTAACAATATAATACAAGTTAATATTAACAAAAATTTATTCAAATCAGAATATTGGTTATGAAAATATTCATTTTTTTTTTCTATAACTGACATATATCTTGTTTTATAAGGTTTTTTTATGCAGTATATATAAATTCATATTATACAAATTTCTTATCACTAATTTCTAAGTAGAACTACCTAAGATTTAGATTTAATCTTATTTACCAGTCAACTTATTGTCTTTCATTCTTCTTATATTACTAGTATTAGAATCTTGATTACATAGATAAAGTACTAATGTGTCAGGATATATACTTTCTAGTCCTATATATTATTTGATGAATAAAAACTTGAAAAACTATATTCTAATATAATCAGCTGCAAACTAGTTATATCTGATAAGGAGTTTTTGTGGCTCTAGCAAGGTTTCTTGAAAAATCAGGTTTTCTTTTATAGTTTTGTAAACTTATGGAATAAGGAAATGTACTTTATATATAAAAAATAAAAAAAGTATCAAACTTAACAATAATTATAATAACACTGCTGGACAATCCTTACACTATTATATCTTTCTTAATATTACAATCCTAATGTACATTGAATTAACATAAGAATTGACTTCTTATAGGAAACAGCGCATATCAAATTATAGTATCAGATATCATATTAAGATAATTCAATTGTCTTTACCTAAAATTGAACTTGGTATCTTGTGAAAGGGATCAGAAGATATCAATTCTTTCTTTTTGGTTTTTTTAAAGGTTTTACATTAGTCTTCTGGAGAATTTAAATCAGTATTTTAAAATGTAACTTGTAAAGCACTAACTACTATGTTATAGATTCACAAATTTATAAAGATATTAATTATAAATTATTAAAATTATATATAATATCTTATATTTTTAATTATTTATAATTGATATTTTTGTAATGAATAGTTTAATTTAAACAAAAATTTTATTATTAGATTTTTTTCATTGAGAACTTTTGAATAGTTCAAATTGAATTACTAGTTATAGAGATATTAATTATAAATAATTAAAAATATATAGTATAATATATATCTTGACAAATTAATTCTTTAAATATCAAATAATATTATCATTATATAATTATTCAAATAAAATTAGTATCTAGAAATAAAATACCTGAATATTTAATAAGCATTATTGTTTGGTAGCAGTTAAAAGTGTTAAACAATTTACTAATTTCTTTACTTTCTATACCATAATTATATTACAAGATAATAAGGTAAAATTTCTCTTAATATTTTGATTGTTGAATGAATATTTAAAATTATACAAATAGTTTGTGAACTAATTATCATGCCAAATTATATTTTTTTAAAGAAAGCAAACAAAAATTAATTTCTTTAGTTTACTTTACAATTAATTTAAATAATTTCAATAATTTATTATATAATAAACTATACATGTGGCATAAATTATTTTGCTGTTGACTCAATTCTCAAAATCTTCAAAAATAATTACGCCATGACTCAATTATTTATATGTTTTAATAGTGACTTAATTAATTGCATCAAATAATTGTGTCAATTGCGTCAAGGATCTACAAATTTCAGCAACATGTATATAATAAACAACTATCAATTTTTATTTATCCATATTGGTTACTTGATACATTGTTTATAACTTATATAATTAATTTGATACTTATAATAAAAAATTTAATACTTGAAAAGGTATTAAAATTGAGAAGTAAATTTTAGTTTTGCTTGTTAATAAAGATTTTAATAAGAATTCTAAATATTTAAAAAATATAAAGTAATATTATAAATTATTTTACTATTTGAACTTATGCCTTTAAACAATATGTATACAATTCTATAAAATATAACATGTTTACTTTTTCAGGAAAATTAACTGACATTGTCTTACATATTGATTATATTGACTCTTATATTAATTTTGTTAATAATATTAAAGATATTGAGCTAACAAATAAGAATTTTCATTATGTTGATAAAAAGCTATATTATATTTAACAATGAAATAACATTTATGAAAAACGGATGTTTATTAAATATATTAATTAAAAAATCAATCCATTTAATAAAACTTTGGATATATCATAGAGTTAAATAGAAAAATATTATTAAATATATCAATATTCGTTGGATATTAAAAAATATAAAGACTTTAATTGTTATTTTAAATAGAGAACTAAAAAGATAACCACTTTATTGATTGAAAATAATGGATTCTTATCACTTGTTATTAAAAATTAGAATAGTCAATTTCTCAATCCTATTCATTTATTTCAATATATAGATAAATTGAAACTTTTCAGTTTTGATTAAAACTGTTTTTTTATCCTTTTCAAACTTTATTTATAATTAGTTTGTTTTATACTATTAATATTTTCCTATTTTATCTTCTCTTATCCAATATAAAAAATTAAATTATTCTGTTCACTAGAGCTAAAAACCTAAAATCCATGCAGTAATAGATGATTGTTTTCCTAATTCTATTTTATCAATCAAAAAAATATCAAAAATTTTAAGTTTTCTAATAGTAAATTTTTTTAATAGACTTGTGAAACTTTAATTCTAATTTTTGGAATTAAAATAAAAATAGCATATATTGTTTTAATTAGCATAGATCATTTTTATATTAATTGATTTTTTTAAAAAAAAACTTTTTAAAAAATACTTACTTAAGCTTCTGAATTCAAACAATAAAATTATTTATATTTATTGTCCCATTCTCTAATTAATAACATTAATCTTTTCTCAATTGAATTTATTATCAGCAATTGGATTTCTGTCAATTTTGGTTTATATCATATCAAAATATTTATCTGGAAAAATACTTAATTATTTTATTAAGAAATGAATGAATAATCAATAATAATAGCTATTTTTTTTTTAACAACACTAGCTGGGCCTTGCCCGATATACTTTATTAGTTTGTGATGTTTACATTAGTTGTTTACAAGTTTTGTTTACATAAATGTTATAACTTTACTTCTATCTATATACCAGACTATATCGAGATTTCTCCAAATATTGGCTTTGAGCTATTTGATTTATTCTCAGGTCTAGATGAAAGAAAAGGGATCAAAAACTAATGTGCCAAGGCTCCATTAGTGTTAGTAAATAATGCATATGTATAATTATTGTGTTTCGCGTTCTATTTGTACTTTGTGAACCATTCTGTCATTTTTTCCTCCCATTCTAATGCTTTCTTTTCTTTCTCCTTTGGGTTTTTTAATCTACTGATTTCTGTTTTTTCCCTTGTATTTTCTTTTCCTTTGTTTCTTTTTCCTCTTTTCTTTTGAATCATGATGCCATTTTCTTCTTCCCATTTTGTTATCTTGTTGTATCTTTCCTTCCACTATTCTTTCAACTTTGCATCCATGCAGGTTGTAATTGCTCTGCATGTTTCTGTAACTTTATTTCCTACTATGTTTCTTATGTATTTGACTGTTTCTTTTGTGAACACTGCCTTGTTATTAGCATTCTTGTATATTCTGAGTCGATGATTCTGTGTTTCGGGTGCTGTTTCTTTGTTTGTTTTCTTTTTTCCGCTCTAGCACAGCTTTCTTGTTTGACAATTTTATTATATTCGTCAGTAATGTTTTCTTTCCAGTGTTCGTGTATAATGTGTTGGTGTGTCTCTATATTTGCCTTGCAGATTGGGCATGTTGCTGTTTTGTAAAGATCAGGTCTGCGTTCTGCTAGTTTGTTGAGGGTTGGGAATTTTTTGTTGAGCATTCTGTATCGGAAGTTTCTATTCATGTGGTCTTGTTTGTCTGTTCTGTTGCTTGTAATTGGTGTTGGCTGTTGTACTTCGTGTGTTATTTTCCAATCTATTTTATCTTCCCTACCATCTATCCATGCCATATGTCTGTTTTGACTTAGCTATCTTGCTAGCCATTGTGCGCTTTGTTGTCTTTTAATGAAGCTGTTGATATTTGTGTCTGAGATTGTGTCCTTCCATGTGATGTTGTAGTGGATGTTATCTGTTGCCTGGCTTATCTTTATTCCTTGTACTTCTTCTTTTTGTGCTTCTTCCTTTGCCAGTTTGTCTGCTGTTTCATTTTCTTTTACTCCTGTATGTGCTTTGACTTTGATCAGGTTTGTGGTCCCTGTTCTCTTTTTAATTGCCTCTTTTATATACCTAATTGTTATCCAGTTTTGTGTGTATATTATGTTTTTGTTTCCTCCCTTTCTTTTTCCTATGATGTTTTGAATAGCTGCTTTACTGTTTGTATATATGCTTACTTCTGCATAGGTTGGTATACATTTGATTAGGCTTAGGATCGCTATGAGTTCTGCTCTGGTAGATGATGGGAAGTCTTGTGCACTTGCAAAGAACTCTATTTCCTCCTTGGTCTCTTTGTTTATTGCTATCCATCCAGTTACCATTTTACATCTGTATGTACCTATTTCTTCTGTGGATCCATCTGTATATGCTTCTATTATTTTCCACATTTTCATTTTTTCCTCCCTTGTTTCTAGCTCAACTCTAGCTTGCAGTCCTATCTCTATTCCTTTGTATATTTTTATGTTAACTGACTCTTGGTTTTCTTGTTGTTTCTCCTTTTCTCTTTCTTTGTTTTTCTTTTCATCTTGTTTGACTTTTTGTATATTGTTTCTGATTGTAGATGGTGATGCCTGGACTCTTTCTAATGTACCAATGATTTGGCTATAGATTCTAGAGCTTTGTCTCATTTTTATTATGGGATTACTACTATATGTTTTTTGTTGATTGTTCTTGTACATGTATTATTTCCTAATTCGTTGTATATATATTCTGTACATTTTTGGAGTGATAAATCTTTTGCTATTCTCGTCATGTGTTGTACTTGAATTATGTTTTCTTGCCCACATCTTTTATTGAAATATATGCTTTTAATACATGAAGATATATAGTACACCCAACAAATACTACAGCTTATCACATTTTATGCTTGCTAAATCCCCTATCAAATTTTTTAAGGCAATGCCACATATACCCAACAAGTATTATACATATATGTTTATAGTTAACTTATCTATATATGACTAGCTATATATCACTAACTTAATGCTATATATAGATACTATCTAAACTTTTGTTTTCAGAAAGATGTATGAATCTGTCTTAATTTTTCCCAGAACAATTTTATCCTTAAGAGTAGTCTGGTTATCAGACTATCGATTTCAGTATTTTGAATCCTGGTTTTCATTCCTTCGGAGTGGTTCACGGTTTTTACCTTCCACCAAGGCCTCCCAATAGTAAAGTCTGTGAAAGCCAGCACAGTCAAGTGCTTGATAGTATCCTTCAATGCAGCCGTTAGAAATCCTTCAGCGGCACTCTACCGGTTTGGGATCTACTCTTCTTATTATCACTTCTGGCAATGTAATCATGTCGGGGATAATCCTAGCCAATTTCAGACAACAATTGTATCACAGGCCTCTTATAAACTAGTTTTTTCTATAATTGGAAACATCAGTTATTTGGTTATGCCGATGGTATGCAAGTTCCCACATTATTTAAGAAATTACATTAGCCCCCTAGTAGATTTGAACCTGGAACCTGTGATACAGACCTATGGTGCTCTAACCACTGAGCTACAGACCCATAGGTCCAATAACAAAGTATAATTCAAGCAATATATTAATAATATTATTATTTACTTTGAAAAATAGCTTAGTTATTTTTTAAAATAGTATTTTATTTCAATTAAATAAAACAACCAAAGCTTCTAATAATAGTACCTTGATATCACTTTAATATTTAAATTTACTATAAATTTATATAAGTAAATTACAATCTATATATTAAATTTTTTATAGATCAGTACTTTTTTAATATCAGTTCAATATCAATTTGATACTTTTCAAAGCTCTAGAAACAACCAGTATAGTGTATTTAATCTAAAATATCATTTGTATTATAATTAAATTTTTCTTTTTTTTATTTAAATTAGACTGCAAGTCTAATCCAATTTGCAAAAAAACAATTATACATTTGTATTGAAAATACTATAATAATGCTAAATTATTATATTGCTATACAGCACATCTATTATAAGTCTCAGGTTTTTAAATATAATAATGAGAAATAAAAATATTGCTCAGTTTTATTCTAGTACTTCCACCAGTATAAAACATCACAACCAGTTTTCATTTAGACTGTCACTCTTATATTACTGCTATAATCTTATAGAGATAAAAAAAAATTTATTTTTTAAAAAAGTAAAAAAAAAGAGAAAATGATATTTGAAAAGTTTGTTCTTATAAATAAAAATCTGCCAATATCAATTTTAATTTATCGGAATAAATCCTTTACTATTATTTGCAGCTGAACAAACTATTTAATTTTTATTATTTTATTGTTGACTAAAAATATTCAAGGTCTTATAACAAGACTTACAATAGGAATTATTGCTTATAAAGTCTTATGACCTTAAATACTTGATACCTTCTCAGGATAATTATTAATAAAAAAAACTTTTTAATAAATTGAAATAAGATTTTTTTGATTTTGGAGAGAAAATAAACCAGTCTAAGGGAAAAAAAAAATATCAAATCACTTTTATTTAAGAGAACATCACAAAATCTTACTCTTCTGCTTTTTTTAATTACATTATTTTTATTATATTATATAACAAAAAACATATAAGGCTTTATATAAAATAAAAGTAAAATCTAGAATTTTTTATTTAAGTTAATTATAAAAAACTTTTTATATCTTTTAAATAATTATTTATTAAAAATTATTAAATATATTATTAAAATTATTTTAAAAGCCTATAATTTATTGTTTATTTGTTGTTTAAATTGAAAGATATAAGTTTTAATTTTTTTAAGTGATTAAAATTAATTTTAATAAATTTATTAGAGTTATTATAAAGTTGATTATCTTCTCTCAATAAAAAAAGAAAAAATTTTAAGTTATGAAATATTTTTTAACAGTTTTTGTCTTGTCCAAAACTTAATATAATTAAATTGATATTTTTTGAATTTTGTTATTGATAATTTCCTTAATGGTTATTTTTTTAAATTAGAAATTGAAAACAATAATTTTTAATCATTTTTTATAGAATTAATATAGCAAAAGTTAATAAATTTAGAGTAAAACTATTGTTTATTCTATAGATTTTAATTAATTTTTGACTACTTTGATAACAAAATTGTAATATTTAAGATAGTTGAATTCTGTATTGATATATTTTGTTTACTGAAAAAAATATTATTTTTATAAAATTTGTAATTAAATAATTAAAAACTTCTTATAATAAAAAGCTAAATAATAAATAGAAAAACTCAATATCTTTTTAAAAAACTTTACTGGGCTTATATTTAAACTATTTTAAAATTATGATAGTTTATTTATAATTTAATAAAATGGTTGTTTGTTCAAAAACTTTATAAAAAATTTTTGCTAGCCAGATTGTTAAAATCAATTTTGATTACGTAATTGAAAGTATTGTTATTAATAATATATATAATGCATATTTAATAATATTTTTGTTTATTGCTTTGGCAATATTAGTAAATTTGTATAAATATCTATTGTTAAGGATGTGTCCCTAAATTATTTAGTATATATAATTTTATAGATCAATTTTATTCCTTTTGAAGGGACATAATTATTTATTCATTACTTTAATAGGAACATAATTTAAAAAACACTTGGATCAAGTGGCCTAAATTGCAAAAAACCTTTATAGATAGTTTTTTTTTTATCTTATATTTTTTAAAAAACTTTTTTTAATAGTAAGGGACATTTGAATTATGTTCTTGCCTTTAATTTAATGACCTATCTTTATCTATAGTATTAACAAACATATATATATATGTTATTGAAATTATTATTAGAAATGTGACATTATACAATTTATTAAACTTTATATTAAAAAACTTAAATAGTTAAAGAAAATTTGTATAACATAATAATAGATTAGTATATGTGTTGTAATAAATATAAATAGATTTAACTAGTTAGAATATGAAATTAACTTAAATATTAAATAAAATTATATTACTTGTAATTGTATCAATATAATTAAAAAACTTATCTTAATTGGTTTATTTAAGAATATTAATTGATAAGTCTGTTATTATATTGCAATTATCAATTGTTATGAGGTAAGTGAAAGTATTAAATATAAAACTAAGTTTAATTTTTAAAAGATTTTTATTTTGTTATTGTCTTTTTAATATATTTCTCTTTTTTTTATACATATGGAAAAAATTCAAAATTATAAAAATTTCTCAAGCCTTAATTAAATCCTAATTGTTAAAAGCATCATGTATCTATTTACTTTATTTTATTATAATTTTTACAATATATAAATTATATTCTATTAATAATGTTTCAAATCTTATGCAGGTTTATACAAGTTTAATTTTCTGAACCATATATAATGTATGCAATAATAAGAATAATACTATTTTATTTAATATATAGTTAAGAAATCTAATAGCTAATACAATTATATGGCATTGAGAATATAGAAAATAAAATGGTTTTGCAATATATATACAATCTAATTAAGAAATCATCTAGAATAAAAGAACAAATAATAAAATACATAATAAAATATTAAAAAAATAGAAACTTATTATAACAATTATAATGAGATAGTTAAACAATTTAATATAAGTAATAAAGTATCAATATACTAAGCTGCACTGATATATTTAAAAGGTAATAAGTTTGTATTTAAATAAAATAAAATAAATTACATTTATAACAAAATATATTGATATACTGTATATATAAACTTTATATTATAAATATTAGTGTATTAGTTAATTCTATTTATGTAAGATTTAAAGAGATATTATAAACAATTATGAAATAATAAAACAAAGCATTCTTTAATTAAAATCTTTCTAATTAAAACATGGATTAATGTTATTAAAAAGAGAAACCAAATTAACTCATATAATTCAGTATTTTCCATAAAGAGAAGAATGACTAAAAGAGAATCTAAGACTTGTTTAATGGAAGGAGATAATGGAAAAAGAAGAAAATTTTTATTAGTATAAGACTTAATGAAACAAATTCACATGCCTCATATAGAAAAGAAACCAAACTTATCTGAAATAATGGAAGAATCACTCCAAAAAAGTGATAGACTTATCAAGAGAGATATCAACAATGGATTTTAGCCACATGTATACTGTTACTCAATCACACCATATCACTGATTTATTATTGCAGTAATTTACTGTACTCAATAAGTTTTATACATTTTACATTCTTGTATTAAAAATAAATATATAACCAATAAATTCAATTGATTATTTAATTTTATTTGTTTCTAGAATTTCATGAAACTCAAATTAATGGTTTATGTCGTCTGTTGCATTAAAAGGCAAGGCATTTCACCAATTACTGTAGTTTTGGTTTTTGATTTTAAAAATTATGAATCAAAATCTGGAAAAAAAAACGTAAAGGTGACATGTAAAGAAAAAAATTATATATTGTTGTGGGAACAATAGGGATGGGAACGTGATACTGTGGCGCGTCGCGTAATAATAGTAACATGGATGGTAAAATGATGTAATAATTGGTAATGGCATGTAATGGAAAGGACGCGTCGACAAAGCATATAAATAGGATGAATTATGTAGTTGGAAGAACGATCAGAGTTTGGGAATTAGAGTTTAGCTTGGAGCTTTGAGCTTAGAGTTTAAGAACGCTCTTTACTTTCTCGTGCTTTATTCAATAAATGCCACAACTTTGCAAAATCATATTACACATTCCTTGAAGTATAAACTAAGTCTATGCCACTACAGTAAAGTAACCTTTAAGAAAGAGAGACGCGACGTTACCGTTGTGTACCGTAAGAGAGCGACACTTGTAATCTTGAGACGCGCCTAGGGAAAGACGGTCAAGAAGGGATTAGCCAGTGCGCGAAAGTCGGTCAAATCGTAATCCGCCTCGGAGTTAAAGCCTTACCTTATTTATTGCCGAAATCCAAGCGTTCGGATTATCGTCACGCGAAGAGTGCGTCGTTCTAGCGACAGACTCGCCGGTGACAATAACAATATATTTTGATTGTAAACTTAAGTTTAAAACAAGAATCACCGTAGCCCTATAATTCACCAGAGAAAACAGACTGTATTTTGGCATGTCTCGGGCTTTGTTATTTTTTATAATTCTTATTTTGTTCCTTGTGAACAGTAAAAGGTTTTGCAACATTCCATTACTACCACTAACTTGTTCAATTGAAAGAAAAAATTTCTGCATTTATAAAGTTTGTAGGATTTATTTTACATTCACAGTATTCATGTTTGTGGAAAATTTAATTATACAAAACAGAGCATAATATTGGGTTGCTTGTTATTGAAAGACAACTTTGTCGCGTTATTAATAAAAAATTCTTGTATTATGGAGTAAAGCGCAAGACTGTATTCGGTTTTATTAAACAGAAACAAGATAAAAGTTTATTTGAGCGGCCAGAAATCTATGGAAGAATAATTTCTATAACTCCGAGTCAATTTATGCGCACCGTTACGCCAAGAAATTTAAAAATAAAATTGTGCAGATTTATTTGTTATTGAGTAAGTAATGTGACAGAGGTTTTTCCGGTTACAAACCCGTCATTTTGTTACCATACATTTGGATGAGAATTAAAAAATATTGTATATTAATAGTTTTATAATAAATCAAATGTTATTTATTTTATTTTATTTTTAACAGTATAATTTGAGAAGATTACGTAGTTGTTTGTAGTACTATTTGTTGTAACGCAGGCAACATTTTTCTCTACAATACCGGTCCTTTCAATAAAGTACATGCATTTTTAATTTATATTAATAAAAATATTTATAAATACGAGCATAATCTACTGAATGTAAATCCAACTTAGAAAGTGAATTGAAGAAAAAAATGTCACATCTCGTATCTTATTTTTTTCAAGGCCAAGATATGGCTTGTCAAGAGGAATCCATGTCTCATATGGTTCATTTAGTAAATAATGAGCGTAGAAAAGCTGGTGTTAGGGATCTGGTGTGGGATTCGTAAGTTGTTTACTAGGCAATTACTCAAAAACTAGAATAAAATATTTATTTATTCTAACCAAGTTAGGTTTATTATTATATATACTATTATTTTCCCACAAAAAAATATTACAGTCGTCTAGCAAAGGCCGCTCAGGATCAATGCAATTATATGGCATCATACGGTTTGACGCATGAAAATCATATATCCGGTAGCATTGGGACTAGGGTTAGTGCTCACCATTTTTTGTGGTCTGGCTGTGCTGAAAATATAGCACACGGACATGAAGATGCAAATGCAGCTATAAGAGGGTAATACAAATTTATAGTATTTTCTTTAAAAACTTTTTTGTAACCAACATTAATTTTGTAATTTTGTATTTTCATAAAAATTTTTTGTATTTTTTAATTATTTTACATGCATATTTAGATGGTTAAACTCTGAAGGCCATAGAAAAAATATGCTTAATCCAAATTATACTCATTTTGGGGCTGGATTTTTGAATGGTTATTGGGCTCAGGTCTTTGGACGTGAAATGTAGGTTTACCATAAAAAATATGAATAGCAGTAGTAGCAAAAATTAAAAGTACTAAAACTAATTATTGAAATATTTTTATCTTGAGCTGTAAAAAAATAAGACATTAAACTTTAACATACAATGCATCAATGCATCGGTATCTGTGTGTTACAATTAAAAATATTAATAAAATATTCCAATAGTTAACTGCAGTTTATTGTATTATATTTTTTTTGTTGAAAATTAACTGATATATAACCGCCAAATATAAAAGAAAATCGTAACCTGTATTTTATACAATGTATTTGCTATGTTAGTGCATTATTTAAATAAAAAACCGAATTCAAATAAACATTCGTCAAACTTAGTGTTTATTTTTCCTATATGGCATCAGGCTATACTAACCCAATTTTGAAACGGAAACAATTCGATCAGTTTTAGTTATATACATACACATCTACGTGGTTGACTGAAAGGTTTTGCTTGTACATGTTTTATTTAATTATATATCCACTCTACGATAAAAAATTTTTGTTTTCAATATATTAAATATCATAAGTTTTATCAGAGTTCAATAAAAGTCAAAGGTGATAACACACTTTCAATATATATTATTTGTTATTGAATCAAATAATTTGATTAAGAAAGAATAATAAATCTCAATATAGAAATTATTAAGTCTTTATTGCTTTTTTTTTTTTGCAATGCACTTCTCAAATTCTGATCTTTATTAATTGTTTATTTAATTTTTACAAAGAATATTAGTATAAAATTTATAACAATAGTGATATATTGAGATATGTTGTTATACATATTGATCTGCCTATAAGTAAATATATTCTATAAAAACCTTAATTTGACTAAATTTTAGAACTATTTACTAAATTAGAAAGTCAATGCCTCCCTAATAATTTAGATTTTCATCTAGATCTGATAAAAATAAATTTTTAATTAGTAAAATACAGTCAGAAAAGATATTTGGAAAGATGGTATTGAAGTGATAAATGTGATTATTATTGGTTTAATTTGTTGCTACTATATTGGTATGATTTATTGAAATGGATGTAATTATTTTTGTTGATTTTTTTTGCTATGAAGTAATTTTGAGGATTTTTTTCTGGAAGATCATATCTTCATTTCTGGATTTCCATATATTGTTATATAGTACAGTAGGCATCATAAATATCTGGAATTTTTTATGGTAAGTAAAAAAAATTTTTTTTTATTAATCATCCTTGAAACTTCATATATATATAATTAAATATGATTACTAATTAAAAAAAATTCTTTTAATTATCTAGTTTCTCCCCCTCTCGATCAAGCACCTCTAAAATACGATTTTCTATACATGTTGCTAATGTAAGAAATAGGTCTTTATCTAATTCATCCCACATCCAATAAATAATTTACTGAAAAATATTATTTGAAAGATTTTTTTTTTATTAGACGTAGGTTTGATTCTTTTTCGATCTTGCTCTTAAGTATTGCCCATAAATTCTTGATTGGGTTTAGGTTGGGTGAATAGGCAGGCCAATCGAGAATTTGGATGCCTTGGTCTTTGAGAAGACAATGTGTTTTTTTTTAATTATGGACAGATGAATTATTCTGTTGAAAATAAAATCTGTGACAAGCTAATCTAAAAATTTGAGAAAAAAAATAAGTTTCAAGAATTTCTTGATATTTAGTAGAATTAAAATTTTCTGTAAATAAAACTAGCGCGATCAGACCTCATGCTGAAAATGCACCTTAAGCATAAACTTTATAGGGATGTTTTACCATACTTTGGTGTGGTTGCAACTCCTCACAACTGTATCTTACTAACTATATATTTCTAAATATCTGAAAGGTTGTTTCATCAGAAAAAATTGTATGATGCCAGTCATGGTTAATATGATATTAAGCCCATTCAAAACTTGCAGCAACATGGTAAGGCTGGAGAAGAGGAAAGGTAACTAGATAACAAACGACAAACTGAAGAGCTTATTTTAATATATGTTAAACAGTATGAATAGAAATCTTTGAGGACAATTCTTTCAACCATTTCAGCTATAGTAGCAACTTTATTGATTTGCATGATCTGACCAAGGTAACGAAGTTGTCAAAGTGTGAGAATTAGGATCTTCCAGGTATAGGAAGTGGTGTAATGAAAGATTTTTTTTTAATTTGATTGATTATATCATATACTGTGGACTTTGGATAACCTGTTATACAAATTATTTCTGCAGGTTTTCAGACATTATCTGCCTAAAGTTGACTTATGATTATTTTTTGTATTTCGAGTTTCAATAAAGATAATATTTACATCGATTTTATTTTTAATAGCTATAAAAAAATTTTTTTAAATACAAGTCATGTAAACATATTCTTTTTTTTTTTTTATTGTGAACAAGCATTAAATGTAAGACTTTATTTAAATAAAAAGTATTTACTGTCATTATATTAATAATCTTTACATGGTAAATTAATTATAGCCTATCACAACAAATCTATTGAAACCAGGTATCACTATGGGAGTATATTCGCAACAATAGTGCTAAATGACTAATGCCTGTTCAGAACAATGATACTACTGCTGGGGTAAATATTGACTTGTCAGTATAATTATGTGATATAGTTACTAAATTTAGAATTGTATTAAATGTTGAATTGCTATTTGCTCCTATGTTTGATAATTTTGCAATAAAAGTTTTTTTCCACTTTATTCCAGATGCTGACAATGTAGTTGCTGAGGTGGAACATGCTTTTCAGGCCTAGTATAAAATTTTGAAAGTGTAATTAGATATGTCTTCTTTTTTTTGAAGAAAATTGAATGGATAATTGAATTTACCAATTGCTAAATTTAATAAGTTGTCATCTGTTAACTTGAATATGCCGATAAAGTCAATAGCTTTAATGTTTTTGGAATTTAGCTCTAAAATTAAGTTTTCAAGTTTGATTTTCTTTCTATTAATTAAGGATTTGTTATGGATGCAGGAAAAGATATGTGGTAGGTTCTCTGAGTATACATTACATATTGGACACATGTTGTCAGAGTAGAGGCTAGAGTAACGTTTGTAAAGTTTGATTCTGGTTGAAAGTTGATTTGCAAGAAGTTTTGTTCTGAATGTTGATAATGCCCTATATTTTGTTTGGTCAAATGTTTTTAATTTGTTGTTTGCTTTGATAATGGTTTCCAATTCCATGAAAGATGAAGGTTTGTAAGATGCTGATTGACTAAGAAAGATATCAAATAGATTGATATAGTAGTTTATAAACTTTATTCAGTGTGTGATGCTTGTGGCATGAGTATTGTTAATTAAGAGTGAGAATGTAAATGTGGAAGAGAAACATTGGGGAATTGGTGAGTTGATGGTGGGAAAGTTACAGGTTGTGGTTGATGGTCTTTTAATTTCTACCAAAAAGTATTGATATTATTTGCTGCTATAAGGGTAATACATTCGTTGATGAGTCTGCTGTAAGGAATTTTCACTAGTCTGTTTGAGTACTTAAAAGTTTTTAGATCAGAGATTTTGTTAAGATAAATTTGAGTGATGAATGAGTTGGGAGATCAGTGATTGTTTGAAGGAGTACTGGTCAAAAAATGCTCCAGAAGTTAGAGTGCAAGGTATAAGTTAGAGTGTTAACTAGTTTAAAGACTAACAAGGTGTTGTTGCCTTTGTTATAATAGAGAAATACATTGATAGGTTGGTCAGATAACAGAAAAGATGAGATAATTATCTGTGGGTTGGTTCGTGATATGCTTGAGAATAGGGTTTTGATCGGTACCATTCGGTATGGTATTTCATAAAACTGATACCAAAATATTTTTCAGTATCGGTACCGGTAATTACCGAAAATTTTCGGTACGAAACTTTGCAATACCGATACCGAACCGAAAGTACCGAAATTATCAAAATTAAATAAGTTTATATTTTTAACATAGCATATATTTACCATGTACAAAAATAATATAACTCAAACATGTATATAAAGTGAACTTTTATTTTATTAAATAAATAAATTAGCCTTTACAAAAACAAATTACCATTGTCTCTTTCGTCTGATCTCATACAACTCAGAATTGTATTAATTTGCATGCCTCTAGTAGAGATCACAGTAGTTCGGTTTGAATCGGTTTCAGTTAAAACTGAATCCTATCTGGTTTATTTTTTTTAAATTGGTCGGTTTTAATTTCTGTAAATCGATCCAACCTGAAACCGATCAATTTATATAAATATAATTTTTATTAAATTGTTTTATTTCAATAAATATAGTTAAAAATGTTTAATTTAATTTTTTTAAATTTAAATTTATTTTTAAGCCATTATATTTTTAATTAATTAATTAATTTAATTTAATTTATATTTTTAAAAATAAATAAAAATTTATTGCCAGTTACGACTATTTTTTTCTAAATTAAAATATTCACCTTTATAATTTGTCCCATCTAATAAAATTTGATTATCATTTTTTTTCTGGTTTTTTTTAATTGAATCTTCAAGTGCATATAATACAAGTAAATCTTGTTGCGGCTATTTGTGTTGGTATTTCACATGGGCTTCTTTTTTATTACCTTCTCTCTATTTTTTTATCGCAGTTACAATTTTTTTGGTCAAGTTTTAAAATAAACCATATGTTACTCCTTCTGTCGATAAAACAGTTGTACCATGTAATTCATGTTCTGGCCAACAAAAAAAAATATTTCCTATTTTAAAAATATTAAATTTATTTAATATATTGTATTTTTTAAATAACTGTCATTATCTTTAAAAATACCTGTTATTTTAACTTTTATTTCCCATTTGATTATATAAAAATTGCTTCCATCAAAATCGCTTTCTTGGCATGTAAATTCTGGATCGTCAGGAAGTCATATATCTTTTAAACAAATAGTTGTAATTGCATGGTCTAAAAAATTGGTATTGATATAGATGAACTTGCTATATCTCCAGGCTGCATATGTCTTACACAGGCCTAAAGAATGGTTTAGTTTAATTTCCTTGTTATCGTAAAACACAGAGATACTTTTATCGGCTGCTCCATATTTGTTACCATCTAGTCATGGAAGATTATATTTTGTTATTTTTTGCTGTATACTTTCAGTTACATCGGCAGGAAAAATTTCCATTGCATAGTTAAACAGCAAGCTATTTATTGCTACCACTTTTTCTTTATATAAATATTGCTGTTTGGATTCTTGTAGTTCCTTTGGTATATTGAAAACATATATAAAAATACCACATTCTCTAGTTGACAAATACTTAAAAATAACCATTAATGTTATTTAAGTATATATTAAATATATTTATAAAATATACTGTATATATACTCAGCAGCTATTAAAGCTTCTTGGTTTAATTTTGAAATACCATCGGCCCATGCAACTTATTGTCGTAATTGGAACATTTCTAACACAGTGCTTTGCATTATATCTAAAACATTAGAACCAATTTGGTTTTGATATACTGCAACTATTACTTTGCCAGTAGCTTTGTCATAAATTATAATTTCCTTATTTTTTTTTATAACAAAAGAAAGAAAAGATTCGGTACTGACTGCTTGGACATGGGAAGGTAAAGGGCTGGTTTTTTCGTATATCCATTTTCCTTTTATTTTTTTCATTGTAATCAGGTAAAAACTCTAGATATATCGTTTCAACTTTTTGGACATCGGCAAAGTACTTGCTTGTTAATAAATTCTCTCTAACCTATAATTAAAATATCATTAATTTAACTTTTATATACTTAAATAGCATGTTAACTTACAAAATTTTTATGTTTTTTATTGTTTTTTTTTTATTGCACTGTTAATATCTGCTTTCAAAGCAGCTGCAATTTCTTTATCATTGTTGTTACAGAACTTGAAAAATCATAAAAATTCTCTCCACCAGTTTTCCTATTTATTTAAAACATTAATAAATAACAAATA
>CAJVPV010000104.1:0-29092 GCA_910591835.1 Acaulospora morrowiae
CTACATATGTACGTAAGAGATGTTGTTTCTTTCACGATGTATACCATGTTATATACAATATCAAATAAAGAAATGATACTTACCTATGAGGGGAAACCCCCCCAAAAAAAAATGCCCTACGATTTAAGGGATAGGTCTTGTTTTCTGAATATTGTAGTTTTTTGCTTATTGAAAAGATATTATAGTTTTTCAATTTGTTAGGATTTCCTGTGTAAATAAGATTTGGTTAAAGATTATATGAAAATAGGGAGTAAGTATTTTTTGAGTTTGTTTTATAAAGAAATATGTGACTTTGAAGGGATCAGGTGGTTTGTTATTTAATGATAAGTTAATTGTTTCTGTGATTTTATATTTAGTGATTGAACTTATGAGTATATTGTAAATTGAGGATTTGATATTATTAAGTAAAGTATAGTATTTTTTTTTTTTAAGTAGGTAAACATTATCTCTTTATTATTGTAAAAATTTAAAATTATTTTATATGTAGAAAGTGACAACATCTCTTATATAACCAATTGATCAGTGAGTTTAATGCTAACTTGTCTACAGAAACTATCTAAGTGATATGGAAAATAAATATTAAAACTGATGTATATCCTAAATAGTGCCAAGCAACTATAAATACCTACTCAGGTTTATATATAGTATAAAACTATAAGAAATTGAAAATTGAAAAAAAAAGAAAATATTAAACAAAAAAATAAATATAACAAAACTAATTGTAAAGCTATGGATGCTTTGGATAAAATCACTAGACATGCTATGCTGGTAGTTTCATTTAACTGAAATACAATAGTTGCATTTTTAGAAATGATCAAGCTACTGTCCAAAGTATACAATAGTGTTGATGATATATATATCTTTTTGATAGATGATTGATTATGATAATAGTATTGTTGTTGTAGTGATATGATTTGTAATTGGTTTGTTTGTTGGTGGTATGATTTTGTTTTGGTTATTGTTATTATAAAAGGTTTTGTTTACATTGATCAGGATGTAATGTTTTGATTGTACAGATTTGTTTGAAAAATTGGTAGTGTTTGATTGGTTAAGTTTGAAATGTTAATCAATTGACAGGATTAAGCTGATCGCAGTTTTTTGGTGAAAAATTTTTTGAATAGGATTTATTTGTTTTTTGGTGATGTAGCAAAATATATTAAATAATAGTAAGAAGTAAATATTAAGTATATTGTTAATGTTTCAAGTTAATAATATAAACAATTTTGATATAAAGTCTGGTTAAAAAATTCTCCAAGCAGAAAGTATAATTATTTAAAAAGATTTGTATATTGATAAAAAAAGAAAATAAGAAGAACCCCAAAGAATATTTATAAAGAGGTAACTGCCATAAGCCTTTTCTCATGCAATCCAAAAAAAAAGCAAGGTCTCCAAACTTGCTTTTCTCTGATCAGAGATTTCATTCTGATGCACCAATATACTTCTTTGATTTTCTTGAAATTCTTGTAGTAAAGAAAGAGTAAATGTAAAGGACTATTGAATATTTAAAGATGAAAAAAATACAGAGAGACCTCTCTAAATGCATCCTCTATAAATGCACTCTCTATAAATACACTTACTATATTTTTTCTCTCTAAATACATAATCAAGTTTGATTCCAAGTACATAGAACTCTTAATAAAATTACTTCCATAAATGCATACCCTTTATAAATGCACATTTTTCAAAAATTTTCCTATGGTCCCAAGGGATATGCATTTAGAGAGGGTTCATTGTATTTGTTTCTTTAATTTTGAAAAAAGATTACTATAAAAAGAAATTTTTTAAAAAAAAGATGTGTATGAAAAAGAGTTTTTTTTTTGTATAGTATTTTTTTATTTGTGGAAAAGTTTATTGTTAATGTTTCATTTGCAAAATATGATTTTATAGTAGTTTGCGATTATTTGATAAATTTGAGATGGGTTAGTAATTATTTAGTCATTAATAGAATCAATGATTTTTGTGAAGAATGCATATGAATTTTTGTAATTGAGTGTTTGTTTTATTATTATTTTTGGTTTGTCTTATAAATTCATTATACTATATATGGTTGATGATTTTGTAAATTGTTTTTTTTTCTTTTTTTTTTTTGTAAATTATTTTTGATTTTGAGAATTTTGTAAAAAATTTTAAATAGTTTTTAAGAGAATTAATTTAATTATTTTTGTTACCATATTAGTCACAGGACATTTCCCTTAATCAAGACTCAAAATGTTATTTTTATAATACAATTTATATTGTGTGTAACAACAATGGGAGGGAAATGTCCCTTAACTGATATAGTAGATTTGGTTCTTTTAAATTCTTTAATATTGTTTGGTTAAGTAGTTTAAAGGATTGTGATATAAAGTTATACATATAAAATTTGATAATTTGTAGTTTTTTGTGAAGTGTGATAACTTTTTTGCTGAAGATTTGTAATGTATTTTTACAAGTTTTGGTTTTTGGAATCAGTTCATTTAAAATTTTGGTGATGGTTAAATTGAAAAATTTTTAGGTTTCTTGGATATTCAATTCTTTGAAAAGTAGTTTTAGTTTATTATCAATAGTTATATTAATTTTTTCTTATTTTTCCTTGGTAACTTTTTTAAAGTTGTAATAAATAATAAGTGTTCTATTGACAGTTTTTGTTATTAGTAAGCTGGAAAGTATAAGTGTGATGATTTTGTAATTACTGTAGAATTCTGGTTCTGTGTTTATTAATTGTGTTTTAATAGATTGTAAAATAATATCATTTAATATCCAGATTTGATTAATACAACTTTAACTTGTAGATCCTGAGAAAATATAAATGGTTTTGTGAGGAAAAAAGAAATAGAATATATTGATATAGTTTTTGCTTAGTTTTTTGTAAATGGTTGTTTTATATTTTGATTCTAATTTTAGTATTCTGTCGATTGGATTGGATGTGGAGTTAAGTCACCTATAATAATATGTAAGATGTTTTTTGATAAGTTGTTATTGATAAGTATTTGAAGGTATAAGGTGATTTTTTTTCTTGTATTTGTATTGTGTGAAAAGTAGACTTGTATAATACATATTTTTATTTTGAATTTGAATTAAAGGTATATTAAGATAATATATTCTTGAAATTCAGAAGTTTTATAAAAATAATTTAAAAAGTTTTTGTTTATTATTAGAAAAACTTCTACTTGGCTTTAGTTAAGATTGATTAAGTATATAATAAAGTTGTCAATTGTGTGGAAATTTTTTTAGTAGCTTGGAGTTTAGTTTCTGGGAGACTGAAAATATTATAGTTATTGTTTTTAATGTGTTGTAAAAAACAATTGAGTTTTGTATAATCATTAAATCCTCTCATATTGAGGAAGCCTATTTCCAGTAATTATTGTTTTGTGTTAATAGTGGTTTTTTTGTATATAATTTTTTCCAGATTTCTTTTAATTGAAAAATTTTTAATAGGATTGTTTGTATTTATTATTGTTAAAAGAAGTAATAGAATTTTATTAATAATTCAGAAAGTTTAATTTGAATGATGTATTTATTGATAAGCCTTTGAAAGATAAAATATTTTTTAAGTTTGCAGATTTTTGAGGTAAAGTTAGCATTATTGTTTATAGAGATATCCATTTTGATATTGTTTTGAATTAGATATTTTTTTAGTTCAGATAAACTTGGAATAGAAAGTTTCTATTGAATTTGGATTTATTTATCTGGAATTTTAAAGAATTGAAAAAGTTTATATGTTTTGATGACATTTTCTCTTAAAAATTTTTTATTTGTAACTGGATAATTTGTGTTTGCTTTTTTGTTGATAATGTTAAAGTCTTTTGGAAAAGATGGTTTGGTTGAAACTATACATGTTTTCTTATTACTATAAAAGGAAATTTGATCAACAATACAATTCTGAATTAAATATTATTTCCAATTACTTACTAATTGTTACTTAGTAATATAAATATAATATGGTTTTTGAAAAATGTCTGAATTAAATACAAACACATGTATAGTTGGAACTATTTGATTGATTGTATTATCTTTTGAAATATTGATTTACTCTTTGGATAAGAATATTTGGAAAAAGTATTTTTTTAAGAAAAAATTGAAAATAGATGAAATATCTGTTGAATTTGTTATAGTAAAAGAAATGTTTATTTCTAGGTTAATAATTTTGTTTAAAGATAAGAGAAGTTTTTTTCTGATGAAAAAGAATCATTTGAAAAAAGTTTGAAGTAATAAGTTTTGTAAAATAGTATAGTTAGTTCTTGAATAGTTATGGTACTATTTCTGAAATTAAAAGGAAAGAAACTTACATATTTGAATTCAAGTAGATGGTATATTAAAGAGAGTGATTTTTTTGAAATTAATAATTCAAAGTAAAATTCAGGAAGTTTGGAGAAGATTTGATATTCTTCATATAAGTAGTTTTTATAATCAAAAAGTCTATTTAATTTATTGCGCTTTCTAATTGGAAAGATTTCTTTGTATTTTAACAAGAAATTATTAGGGTTTTCAGATAGTAATAAATTAATTTTAAAGTATTTTTCTAAAAGTTTTTGAAATTTGTAATAAGATCTAAGTATATGCAAAGTTAAAATGAGTTGGGATTTATATTTTGTAGTAGGTTACATAGTAGTTTGATTTTAATTTGAAATAGAATTTCAATTGGAAAAGATGGTAATTCTGGAAGAATGTTATCATTATATTTCTTGAGTTTTTTCTTGAGTTTTGTATAGTTGACATAAAATTGTGGTTTTCTAATAAAATACAGTAGTTGATGAGATAAGTAAAAAGGCTAACAAGTTTATAGAAGGGAATGTTGTTAATATCAATAGTTATTAGATAAATAATTGATAAGATGATGCAAATAATTACTCAAAAAATTTTTTTGTTTCAAAATTAATATAGTTGAGGTTATATTTTTTTTGTATTTTTTTTGAAAATCTTTTTCAATTTTATTGAATTCTTTTTGATGGACTGGTTTGATGATTTTTTTAGTAATAAAAAAGTTAAAGAAAGTATGATCTTTGAATTTGAGTTTTTTAAAGATTGGTTGAAAAAAGTATAATAAGTATTTAAATAATTTCCTAATTTTTGTGATTATGTTAATAATTGTAACGATGTTATTGGAAATTGGAAATAATTGGTTGATTAATGATTTTGTTTCTTCACAAAGAATTTCATATTATTTTGATTTGTTAAAGTTCTTCTTGAATTTCTTGGTCAAAAGAAGATGATCATGTGTTTGATTAAGGTGATTGAATAAGTGTAGTGATAAAACTAAAGAGCTAATCAAGATTTATAACAAAGTTAATTAATTGTGATTGGTCTGCTATATACAGTACATGTGGTATAAATTATTTATTGTCAACTCAATTCTCAAAATCCTCAAAAATAATTGCATCATGACTTAATTATTTATATGTTTTAATAGTAACTCAATTAATTGTGTCAAATAATTGTATTAATTGCATCAAAGATCTATAAATTTCAGTAATATGTATAGTTTGCTAGTTTAATTTTACTGATGTTTTTAAAGCTTAAAATAGTAAAAAAATTGTTGAATGAGCTAATTATTTGATAAAGGTAAGATGTGTTTAATTGTATAGAATTAATAAAGAGAGAATTCAGGTCAGAAAGTTTCATTGGTTTATCAGTTATAGGACTTCGAAAAGTATTGAACTGGTATCAAACTAGTATCAAAATGGTACTAATTTATAGTAAATTTAATATATGGGAGTGATCTACTCATATGAATTTATATTAAATTTAAATATTGAACTGGTATCAAAATAGTATCAAAATGATATCAAAATGATATTGTTAGAAGTTCCAATTAGTTGTTTTACTGATTTTTATAAGATTGCTGGATTGGGTAAAAATTGAAGTAATAGACAAGAAATTTGCATATATATGTATTGTGATTATTTAATTAACATTTCTTTTTTGGAAGACAAGAAAAGTAATAGACAGAAAATTATTTTCAGGAATAAGCTGATTGGAATTTTTTGTTATTTCTTGAGAAAAAAAAAGAAATTCTTACAAATAGTTATAAAGTTTCATATTGAGTTGGTTTTTTTCCATTTTATCTACAATATTGCTAATATGTTAAAGGTTAAGAGAAATGTTCCTTTGATTGAATAGTGTTATGCAAATTTGGAAAAGTTTTTTGATGTTTCTTTTTTTAACTATTTTTGTTATAAAATTAATAATGCAGACATTATTAATAGAGTTTGTTTTGACAATTTTTTTAATGTTTTTCTTTTCTTTGATGATAAGGAATTGATTAGGGAAGTTTGAGAGGTTAGTAATAAAGAGAGTTTTTACAAATTCTATTTAGATAATTGTATTGTTATTAAAGTTGAGATAATAAATTTGAAAGAGTTAATTCCAGTTCTAATAAATGGTAGCATATATGAATTGTTTCTTGTTACTGTTTGTTGATAAGTGCTCTATAATTAGGAGTTATTATTGATTGGAGCACTTGAAAATATTTGGGAATGAAAGGTTTCTTAAGAAAGTTTATTATCAAATAAAGAAATTTTTAAGTAAAAAATTAATTGTTGAAAAGAGTTTTTTTTTTACTTAATATGATTAGCTTTATTTATATTTTTATAAAATTACTAAATATATTTATTTTTTATAAGTTTTTTCAATTTTAATACAAGTAATAATCTGGTTAAATATATTTATAATTAGCTTATAACAATATTTTGATAATATATTTATTTGATAAGAATGTTTAGTTAATTAATATAGTTTAAATAGATAAATTGTTAATAAGTTAATATTTAACTTATGTATTATAAGAGATATAAATTCTTTATTGAAATAATTATCATATTTTTATTACAAGTTTTTGTAACTATATAAAAATAAATTAGTAAATATAAAAAAAATATATACCTATTGTGAAACTTACTTGTTTTAAATTTTCTTTTAGTATATTTAAAGTATCTTGTATATTTAAATTAATAACATATGCAAAACATCACAAGTAATTTTTTGCTGCACTAAAAGAAATTGCTTGGGTTTTACTTCACTTTTCTATTAATTTAACAAATGCTATATTGTTTGTAACATTGTCAGTCATAATTCCTAATACCTTTAAAATTAAATAGTAATATCAGTTATATATAATATTTATTTTAAATATAATATACAATATGAGATAAATTTACCTTAGTTTGTATTATAAATTTGTTTAAACATAATAAAAATGCTTTTTTAATACTTTTACCTAAATAAATATCTTACAATTGTATAAAATCTATTGTTATATTTTGTATTATCTAATTTTTGTCAATAAAATATACAGTTATAGCTAGAAATGTTTTCATTAAAACCGATGTCCAAATATCCAATATAAAAGAAATTTGGCTTCCTGTTTCTTGTAATATTTTTTGAATTTTTTCTTGATTGTTTAAATAAAAATCTATTATACTTGTCTTAATAGAAGTAGCTAAAGGTATTTTTATATCTGGTGCAAGTATTTATATAAATTCAAGAAAAGTTGGTTCTTGAACAATTGTAAATGGCTGCTGGTTTATAACAATTTAATAGACAAGTTTTTTTTCATTTTTAAAGGATTATATATCCACTAGATATAAATAAAATTTGGTAATATTCTTTACAATTTTGAAATATTGTTGGTTACTAGATTTAATTTTGCTAAATAGGTTTTTTCAAGATGTTTTATAAGATTAGAAGTACTACTTTTACTATATTTATATAATCTGTTTTTAAAATTAATAAAAAGATTAATAAAAAAAGTTTCTGGTTTTTTTTTTATAAATCTTATTTAATAAAAGTTTTTTATATCTTGCATATATAGTATATACTTTAAATTTATTTTTTTGGATTTTTTTATAAATTATATTAATATACATTTATATATAACTTTTGTATATTAATAATTATATTATATTTATCTTTTATAATGTTTCAAATAATAATTCATTTATTATATAAATAGGCTTTAGTAGTGTAAGAGGATATTTGCATCATCACATGAACTAATATCATGACAATCCCAAATTTCTAAAATTTGAGATATCTTTATTATAGTTGATTTATTTTTTATATGTTTTTTCTTGATTATAGCAATTATAGCAATTATAGTGATTATAGTAGAAATAGTTAAAATAGTTGTTATAGTTGTTATAGTTGTTATAATTGTTATAATTTTACTATGATATTAGCATATATATAAAGGAAAGGCAAATCAAATAAAGAGGAAGAACTTCTGTAACAAAAACTAAGTAACAATTTAAGTAGTTGTTTTACCATGAATGTGTATTGATAAATTGTGAGTTTGTTTTGTAAAGTTTAAGAAAGAAACTTGAACCAAATTATTACATCTCAGCCTTAAAAAACTTAGTAGTAAAGAAGGGTTTGGATAGCCCCTCACAGTAGATAATCCAAAATAAAGTCATTTGTAAAACAATAGATATTGTTTCCAATTTTAATAATTACCTGTCTCAAACTATATATATATTTTTAAGTAAAATAATAGTCTTTGCTCTTTGTTCTATAAATAGTTATTTTAAAAAACATTGGTTAATTTAAAAAAATTTCAAAAAATAGTACAACACCAAATTTTTATTATTTTTATTATAAAATTATTACTTAATCACTATTCTAATATGCACATTGATTAGATTACAATATACACTATACATTGTTAATTTCATTATGATTTGATTTTAATTGATTTAGATAAGATGATTAAGGATCGACTTGGAAGCCGCTGTATACCTCGATTGATTGTTCCAGTTTATCTAAGCTTCAAAGCTATAATGTAAATCAGAATAAACAATATGATAAGATAAGATTAATGAAAATCCAGAAAATGGATATGGTGATCGTCCAATATGATGCATACACCTCCAAGGCATCGGCAAAAGAAAAGTTTACAAATGTGGCAACTGTCATATGGTCATGGACCGGGACATGAACAGAGCCTGTGGGATCTTCCTGCGAGATCTTCCTGTAAGATCTTCTTGCGGGATCTTCTTGCAGGCATTGCTGTCAGCATGCGGATGTAAGAATTGACGATCCATATTTAGCAATGACTAGTAATGATTACTGGTGATGTATTAAAATCCATCCGATGATCGCATCCAATAAAGTTTTTTTTAATATGTTACAATCAAATTTATTACAATTGATAAGAAATTTGTGAAATAAATAACATCACTTATAATACGTAATTAGCTAACAAGGGATTTTCAATAGGCTTTTGACGTGAACCGATATCCAAACCGAATGCATCTAAATACTTGGCGCTGAATCCATCAGCCAATTTCTTTGTATCACCGAAACATTTTTTATATATGGTTTTGACGTTAATACCTAATTTTTTAATTTAAAATAAAAGAATGTAATTAGATTCCCTGAAAAAAGGGAATTCGAAATCAAACTAAGCAGTCAAATAAAAGACTTACAAGTTCAGTATACATTATTACTTCTATTTTTTTATTGAATAAAGTCGACGATGGATGAATGTTTACATTCTGTCAAGGAAAAAGAATTATGATGTGGAATTGTGTTGCAATAAAACAACCAGATCAAACATACCTGATTCGACAAAATTGTTTTATAACTATTGTCCGGTTGTAATATTGCCGATTGACAGAAAAAACCAAATGACATGCATTTCAATATTATTTCAAAATCTTCACCACACGAAGTCACAGGAGAGATGTCCATCCTAGCACACAATTGAGTCAACTGTTTTCTTATGTCCTTCAGGATGTAATTGAGATATCAGAATAAAAGTAGATAACTAAAAATATACGTCAATGCGTTAGCCGGTACTCACAGTTACATGTTTCATATTTCGCTTATTAATAAAGTTTTGTCTGCACCAATCTGAATTTCCCTTATGCACCTCAAAGGATTTTAAAACATTCAAGAATGTTATTAAATCTCCAAGTGGTGAAATAAATTTCTTTTTCATATCCATTGCACTTTCTCGTTGGTCGTGAGGAGAAAAAAATATGGAATCGACGGAGAGTAAAGAAACAATATCTATTGCTTCTTTTGTGCATTCCATAGACTAGGTGCGATTGATACACATTAGTGAGCGATATAATTGATTGTAATTGAACCGAAGCACCTCAGCATACCTGTGATGCGATAAGAACTCGTGCAAACATTGGTTCAATTGGAAATTCTGCCATTTTTTTGCCGAGATCATTAATTTTACCCTTATTGTCAAGTGCCTTTAAGATGAACAATTGCTCCAGAGCCCTTTTTACTGTAAATTTATAATAACATGTTAAAATAAATTCCGACAAATGAGATGACAGAATAGGAAATTCATTTGCTCACGTAAATTCCTTGATGGGGCGTCCAAGTAATCAAATTCGAGCACATTTTCTATACCCAAAGCTTTTAAAAATAAGACGATTGATGTGAGATTGCACCTCTTAATTTCGGGTTCAGTATCTTTTTCCATTCTCTTATACTCCTCTTCCGTGTACAAGCGAAAACAGGACCCCGGTGCCTAATTAAGTTAGGTGAAATATTTTTCATCAGAAGGAAAAATCACGGGTCCAGCAAGATGACATATTAAACTTGTAAGATTTTTCCACCTCTCGACCAGCTCTTCCCATCCTTTGGTCTGCAGAATTTTTAGAAATATTTTCTACGGATAGAATTTCCATCTTTATCCTCGAATTAAATTTTCTGATTTTACATTTTCCAGTATCCACAACGTATCTTACACCGCTAATTGTAATCGAGGTCTCTGCTATGTTGGTGGCAAGTATCACCTTACGGGTTCCTGGCGGTGAAGGATCAAAGACTTTTGTCTGTTGCTCTGTAGGAAGAGCAGCAAATAATAAACATGTAAAGATCTATAAAATGTAAACATATATAAATATTATGAACCTTTACAGCCAAACAAATTACAACATATATAAATATTATGAACCTTTACAGCCAAACAAATTACAACATATCTTACCTTTGGCTTGTCCGGCGGCAAGTTGGTTCCATATTCAGAAATTAACTTTTCGAGAGTTTCGATATCTTCCTGACCTATTTAACGTATTTAACAAAATTTAATGAAGATATATATATCGTCATAACAAATAACCAAATAACACGCGACTTAAGTAATAACCTGGTAGGAACACCAAAATATCACCAGGCGGTTGTTCTACATGAATCTGTAATGTGCACGTAAGAGCAGCATCCAGATAATCGGACTGAGGTACATTACTGTAATGTATGTTAACTGGAAATTGGCGACCAGGAATTTTTAATATTGCTGAACTAAGAGGAGAAAAAAAATCATAGATTATTAGTTATACATAAGGGAATTATTCGATGAAATATAATAAAAAATGATCCACACGTATTAAAATAGGCAGCAAATTTTTCCGAATTCAAAGTTGCACTCATGACTATTACTTTCAATGGAATGTATTTTCTCGTTTCAACAACGTTTTTCAACTTATTTCCTCTAATTTCTTGTGCTCTTTTCACCATGCCGAAAAGAATATCCGTACGCAATGTCCTTTCATGCGCTTCATCTAAAATGACTATAGAATAATTCAAAAGTAAAGGATCCGAAAGTAATTCACGTAGTAGCATTCCATCGGTAAGGTACTTGATGACAGTAGCATTCGATGATTTATCGTCGAATCGAACAGAATACCCGACCTTTAATAAGTTCGGAAAAGAAATCAAGTTAATTATCTCAACGTAAATCAATAGATTAAAGTCGTATTACGTGATGACCAAATATAGTTACCCGGTGACCAAGTTTCGTCCCAACCTCTCGTGCAACTCTTGAAGCTAAACTAATGGCTGCAACTCGACGTGGCTGTGTCAATGCTATGGAACTCTCTGAGGTTAGACCGGCATCCAACAAAAATTGTGGTGTTTCTAAAAACTTGGCAATTTAATACCGAAGTTACAAACGCAAGCGTCGAAGTTAGTTTGGAGGACGACATACTTACGGGTACTTTTACCGCTTCCCATCTCTCCCATAATAATGGTAGTTGCATTATCTTTGACGATTCTTATTAAATTTTCTCTTTCTATAAAATGAATTGCTTCAGTCCATATCATTTTATTATAATAATACATATAATCAAAGACTTGGCTAATAACCTTTCCAAATCGGTAGTCCCCTGCGAAATTCTTGCAAACGGACAGTGGCATTTTTAGAATCGGTGGAAAATTTTGACCTCTTACTGAAAATTTTAGTATTCCCTTTTGAATTTTTATTTTTCAAAGGTGTTTCAGTGACGTTTACAGTGTCAACCGAAGAAAATTTGCGTTTGTTTTTCATCTTTTAGATTATCGTGACATGACGTGCGCTCATATTCGAAAAATTAAAATCATGTGATTCATTACACTGAATATAAAAATTATAATAAACTTTTTTTTTTCTAATGTATAGATGACATGAAAATGTGAGTTGTAAAGTGGATAATTTACCACTAGTTTGAAATGACTTTATGCCTATATTAATTAAGACTATTAATAACGAAAGACATGTGTAAAGTCTCATTGATGTTGAGAGAAACGAGTGCGGGTGGGGGATCAGAGTTTAGAAAGTATTGAGCAAGCAGGCATATTGATGAATATTATTTCATGCAATAAATTATAATTAATGAATCTATCGATTCATATATGCAAGTAGCCTAATCCTATTTCTACGATCCTTTTCATATTGTGTTGCTGCCTCTTTTGCGCTTAATCGCTTTAGTGGAACCTGAAAAAAAATTTCCCCAATTAATAAACTTATTTGTATATTTTAATATTTAAAAGAATTTAAATTACCTTGGGAACCAACTTGGACAGTTTAACGCCTATGCCAAATTTGTCATTCTTTAATTTTGTTGATATCGGGTGCCGCCGTCCTTGTTCATGAACTCCCAATCCTTTCTCATACTTCCAACCTTGATCACGCAACATTCTAAAACCTAGATTAGTCTCATTAAGAATTATTGGATCCGGAGGTGCTTCTTCGTTGGTTTTGGAAGAAACGAGATGGGCGGTTCCGTGAACGTGATTTTTATATAATTCATCTATTACCCAAACTTCACAATCTTTGCACCATATCCGACCGTCCTTATCACTGTAGGAAGGTTTCGAGGGATCACCACTCTTTTGTTCTACTAATTCATTATTCTTAACTTCTTTTCGCTTCCTTTTATTTTCATTTAGGCTTTCCACATTGTTGATCTCTTCTTTATCATCATTGTACATTTGTAATAAAGCTAAGCTAGTTCCATTTGATGACCCGACATTTCTCCGTTTATTTATCTTCTGCCGAGTAGAATCTTCCTGAGTCCTCTTATGGCGTATTTTGCGAAGTTTTCCATTCACAGTTCTTTTGCTAGCTGCAGTTGAAGGAGAGGAAATTACACTCTTGTAAAATAACACTGTGTCTTCTGCTACTTGTTCTTTCGAGGCGACCGAGGATTTTTCGATGGTAAGTGTAGAATGTGCTTTCGAAGGAACAAAATGAATGGAATTTTTAAACATCGTAGTTTCTAATGGAGGTGTGATCATGGACCTGTTTTCAATTTTAATTAACCAATAATATTGCCAATTGATTATGGTGCAGAAAGTCGAAAGATATCACGTTTTTTAAACTATACATGTAAAACGTGATTTGCATTTGGAGCGCCATGATTAGGTCAAAAAGATTGAAGAACTAACATAATTTACTAAGTGAGACAACGAAGTAATAGACCTCCCAACACATAATTTTGTAAAAACGATCGCGTAAATAACGGCGATTGCTAACTGTTAAATCTAAACAGAATCATTAACAAACACTCAGATCCACTGGCATCACACATAGTGCAACATTTTCAGCCCAACAAAAAAATGTTAAGAGACAATCTTTTTGCCAGAAACTCACATGAAAAATTACCAACGTTTGAGTAACTTGAGATAAAAAAACCACATATCTACAAGACATAACATGCCTGAATTGCAGGAAAGATCAATAAATATAAATGAATTTACTCAAATAGGATGCACTTCTCAAGTGAAAAGTTAGTTTTTTCATCCAAGACAAAATTTGTAATCAAAAGAGGTAGATAATATTTGTACAATATAAAAGCATTTAAAGAAAGTTTTTTCCGGTCACCACCTGATCCAAAACATCCATTCTTGCTTGCTATCAGGGTCTAACATCATAAAAACACTATTAAAACTAACATTAACTGATATTTTAAAGCATTATTATCAAATCTGATATGCCAGATGCAAAAAAATAACATAATTAGAAAGAAAAGGCACAAAAACTTAAATAAAAACAACAAATAAGAAAGAAAAAAAATGAAACATCAAATTACATGAAGATGGAAATTAAGAAAAAAACCATTGTAATAAAATTATTTTCTAATTATTTTAAACAAATTCAATCATATACAGTAGGATAGGATCTTTGATCAAAGTCTATTTAAGTTTAGGAGCCTTGCTTATCCTTCGATTACATGAAGAAAGACCCATAACAGTTTTATTTTTTTCAGTTCTTTTGTA
This sequence comes from Acaulospora morrowiae, assembly GCA_910591835.1. Lineage (NCBI taxonomy): Eukaryota > Fungi > Glomeromycota > Glomeromycetes > Diversisporales > Acaulosporaceae > Acaulospora > Acaulospora morrowiae. The sequence goes on from CAJVPV010000104.1 coordinate 14,473, forward strand.
TTCCTCCTTATTCTTATTCTATTACAAAAATCATTTATATCATTATTATCATACTCGCTAAATCAAATACTTTCCAAAACACATATTCAAATAGAGTTAGTGGTTCTACTATTTGTTTTAAATCAATTCTTATACATAATATTTTTGTAGCAATATTTGCTGTACCATCTTCAACCTTCAAAAATTTCTCACCCAAAAAACTGAAATCAATTTATCCTTCCAAATAATCAGCACTCTTTAATCATTCAATCAGATTTCACTTAAAAATAAAACAAAAACCAAACAAGCTCAAATCAGTTTTGTATCATAACAACAATCACAATAACAATAATAATCAACTCATTATCAACAATTATAATAACAAACAATATCACATGTACTTTATTATCTATAGTACCTGGAAAAACAAAGAGTTAAGACTACAAGCTCATCTGGGGGTTCTTTCATTATATGCATGAATCTTATAGTACATTCGATTTAGTTTTAGTTTTAGTTACTTTTATTTCTCTTTTTAATTTTTTATATCTAAAAAATCAAAAGAATTTACAAAATTTTCTAAAATGATAGATATAGTCACTACTCATATCTAGTACATTAATATTGATTTTGAATTTTTTTACAATATTAGTTAGATATTGATAAATAGGTAAGCTAGTATTTAACTTTCTTGAAATAATAAAAGAGATGTTATTTCTTTTATAATATATATCTTGTTATATACAATATCAAATAAAGAAATAATATTTACCTACTGAAGAAACTCCCCAAAATAATAATATTTTATATATTTTTATATTTATTTTTATAAATAAAAAATTTTTTTAATAATTATTTAAGTATAGTAAATATTTTTTAATCAAATTTTATATAAACAAATAAACTACATATAATTAATTAAAATAAAAACAACTTATAATTAATTAAAATATATTAAAATTATAATATAAAAATATTAAATTTTTGTATTTTTGTATAATATTCTTTTATATTTTTTTAATAAAATTATTATTATCTAATATATTTTTTTGTATTATATTTTTTTCTTTTAAAATTAAATATATATATATTATAGTTTGAAACAAGATATGTATTAAATAAATTAAATTATTAACATTAAAAATTAAAAATTGTTTATTAGTAATTTTAGAATAAGTTTTATATATTAAATTATAAATTTTTATTTTTTTTTATTTTAATTTTTATTATTTTGTATTTTATAAAAATATTCTATTTATTACAAATTTAAATTATTATAATTATTATTTTGTTGTTTAAGGTAGTAATATTAATTTTGCTAATACAAAAAATATAGATAATATATTCTAATATAAAATAACTTCATATATAAAGAATACTTTTAAATATTAATTATCAATAAAAGATATATATTATTATATAATTTATTTTTTTTTACTTTAAATATTTATTTTAATAAATACGTAATTATAAATAAACTTGTTTTTTATATCTTAAAAAATCATTTCTAAAATTTTATTTAACTTAAATCATTATTTATAAAATTATAAATACAAATATAATTGCTTAACATATTGTATATATAATATTAATCTTTTATTTAAATCTGTTGATAAATTTTAAAACTTGAAAAGAATAACCAGTAAATTTTAAACTAGAAAGATTTTTTGTTTTTAATAATAATATTTTTTTAAAGAAAATAAATAAATAAATTTTTGTTGTAATGAAAATTAATTATTCAAAAAAATCAATTAAAAAAAAAATCAAAGATTTACTGTATATACTGTATAAAGTTATTTAATTTTTTCATGCAACGATAAAAATCTTGGCATTTATTTGATCAAAAAACTTTGTTATTTATAATTGACTTTTGCAAGTAAATTTATCCCAACATAGAACTTTATTAATTTTAGAATGGTAATTTATGGATACGAGATATGTCGCAAGTGTTACTATTTTTATATATAATACAGAAACTACATGTAAACATTTAATCGATTTATGAATAACGATATACATATGTCATGTATGTTCTTTTGCGTCATATCAAACCGATATATTAAAAATTATGTAAACATTAAATTGATGGTAATGGCAGCAGTAGCCAAGTATCACAGCCATTGAAACGCCAAGTGCAAACGAAAATTGAATGCTAAAAACGACACTTTTTTTTTTTTTTTTTTTCTTTCTGGTTCTATCACGTGATTTAACGCCAAGCCAATAATCTATTATTGTTCTTTTTTTGGGAACAGATAAGTATAAATTGAAAATTTACGTTCTACTTGCACTCTTAGAGTAAGGAAACATGTCTTATAATTACAATCCAAATCAACAACAGTCTTATGGTCGCCCACCACCACAGAATACCTATGGAGCACCACCTCCATATGGTCAGCAACAGTATAGTCAGCAATACCAACCACCTCCACAGAGTATGTCCTTTGAAAGAATTTGAATTTTAGAAGTAAGAACACATTCTGACGAACAACCTCAATTTGTAACAGACCGACCTCCCTCACAAGGTCCCCCAGGTTCACAAGGTCCTCCAGGTTCACAAGGTCCTCCGGGTTCACAAGGTGCTCCAGCTCAGGTGCCCCCGGGAACGGACCCTCAACTATGGTTTTGGTTTCAAGCTGTAGACACTGACAAGAGCGGGGCTTTGACCACCGAGGAATTACAAAAGGCTTTAATTAATGGTATTCTCCCTTTAATTTCAACTGTGTGACGTCGTTTTTTAAAGAATCATAATAACATTCGTTATTTTAACAAAGGCGATTGGAGTCCATTCAATTTGGAAACCGTTCGATTAATGATGAACATGTTTGATACTGGTGTGTTCACGTATAACATGAGCAATTGATCGAGATTATACAATTATCAAACATATATATATATTCTTCGTTTTTTCTCGTTTCTTTGTTTATTAGATAACACTGGTACAATTACTTTTACTGAATTCTCTGGCCTTTGGAGATACATTGAAGATTGGAAGAAGTGCTTTCAAACTTTTGACGCCGATGGATCTGGTACCATTAACTTCTCGGAGCTGAAGACAGCTTTGAAGACTTTTGGATATAATTTGAGCGATAACTTTATCAACCTCCTCATTAAGAAGTACGATAAGTATGGTAGGACTCTAAAAATTCAATTATATTGGTCAATTAAAACTTTATACAGGCATTAACTAGTTTAAAGCGGGTACTAAAAATTCAGGAAGGGGAGATGTGACTTTCGACAATTTTGTGGTATGAATCGTAACCTTCTGTCGATTATCTGTATTATCATTATGAATTCACCGTCATTAAAAATTTTGAAAATTTTGAATATAGCAATCCTGCGTGACCATTAAGACCCTTACGGACGCTTTTCGTCGCTACGACAATGACAATGACGGTTGGATCACGATCAATTATGAGCAGGTAATTGGCACATTCATTCTTTCTATGCAACATTCTGTACATCTACTACATTCCATTATTATTGTTTTTTTCTCCTCAGTTCTTGGAATTGGTGGTGAATAATCGATAAGATGGATAACACCGGACATGTTTTATTTAGAATCTTGATGTTATGGGGATTTATATACACCACATATTTGTATTTTATAAGTGATTATATTTGCTGTCTGATATTTATCTATTTCCATGTCGAACCAATTAAAAGTTGTTTCTTCATTTCACAACTTCAAAATAAATTAAATAAATACTACTGGGCACGTGATAAATTCTTTTAACGATGATTATCATGATTATCAGACATATTTACAAAAATATATAACCAGTATTTACAGAGTATATCAAATAGAAATAGCAACACAGAACGAAAGGCCATGGCAGCCGAATCCAAAATAGCATCGCAACCACCTCTTTCGCCTTTTGGCAATGCGGTGTCTGGGGCATTGGGGGCACTGATCGCTTTGGCTATAACTTACCCGCTAGACATGTAGGTTGTTTGAAATCCCCACAGTGAACACGGACAGGCTTTTTAACAATCTCTTTTATTTGCGTAACGGGTTTTTGCCGGACAGCGTAAAGACGCGGCTTCAAGTACAGTCCAAGAAAACCTCATCAACCACAGCGTCCAGCGAACATTACGAGTCAGCAGGTGACGCGATCCGCAAGATTCTTTCGAACGAAGGAATACTTGGGCTTTACGCAGGATTACCTGCTGCACTCATTGGTGTCGCATCCACGAACTTTGCTTATTTTTATTGGTACTCATTTATTCGTACTTATTATCAGCGAAATAAGTCGGCTTCATTGTCAACGGCTACCGAGCTCGCTCTGGGTGCCCTTGCGGGAATTCTTGCTCAGATATTTACGATTCCAGTTTCAGTTATCACCACCAGACAACAGACAGCGAGAAAAGCTTGCCGGAAAAACCTGATGGATACGGCCGAAGAGATTATTTCGGAAGACGGAATCACCGGATTATGGAAAGGGCTAAAGCCGTCGATTGTATTATGTGTAAATCCTGCCATCACCTATGGCGCTTTCGAAAGGTTTAAGGATATATTATCAAAAAGGAGAAATGAAACGGATCTTTCTCCTGGAATCATTTTTTTGCTTGGAGCACTTAGCAAGACCATTGCCACGGTGATCACTTACCCATACATCATGGCAAAGGTTAAGTTGCAATGCAAATCACCAGACGAAGAGTTTGTTGATTCAAGTGATATAGACTTCAAGAAGACCTCGAGAGTAAGCAGAAAAAAATATAATGGAGCGATTGATGTCCTAAGGAAAGTTTTGGCGACTGAAGGGATCCAAGGATGGTATAAGGTAATTGTGCGATTTCGTCATGATTTATGTGATTGAACTCTTTCCAAACTTGGTTTACACAGAAAAATTTCCAAACAGGGGATGCAAGCACAGATTACAAAAGCCGTGCTCTCTCAGGCATTACTCTTTTACATGAAGGAATATACAACGCGATACACCATTTTTCTTTTTTCACTGTTTAATCTTCTCAGGTCTGGTCGCCGTCAAATCATATAAGCGATAACTTGGTCCAATAAATTTGTATTTTTAACATTAATGTATTCATACAATTGTTTGTTGAGAATGGGGAAATTTAAAAATGCATTGCTCAATTGTGTCTCACGCCAAAAGTGAACTATTGATTATTCCAAATACATGAGAAACATCACTTTACTCATTGACTCCCTCGAAATATTGTACAAAGAATTTCAATAATTCTGTTCATTTCCCTCTAAAACCGATATATACACTAAATTAATAATAATAATAATAATAATAAGATTTACATTTATGAAAGATATGATGTAGTATAAATATTTGTACAGTAAATGTAGTCGGATTCTATTTCATAACCATCCGGTAAAAGTAGAGAAAATGAATATTAGTCCCACCACTGTCATCTCATTTCCAACTTTCCAACAATAAAATTATTATTATTTTTTTTTTTTTTTAATATCAACGGGCGTCGACGTATGTCGAAACTTTAAGGAACTACCATTTGGACGAATTCACTATTTTATGTCCTGGCTTGTGTGTATTTGGATCAATGGTTTTTTCGTTTCAAAAATTTTTTAAATTAATGTGTGTTATTATACATTCGGGATTCTCGATCTTATGTGTGTGAGGATTAGTTATTTCTTAACAGTACGTGAAATTATATACTAAGGTGAGGTGAAGGTGGAGTGAAGTGATCGACCGTCAATCCTACTCTCTTTTGCAACGCTTTCTCGAAGATCATATACCCATGGATCTTCGGTATCTCGAGTGCGGCAACAATCTGGTTCTCCCGGCTTCAAAGACCGCATACCGACGCGCCAATATGGCACGTCTTGATTGGCTGACCACTAGGGGAATTGGGGCTACCTCACACAAGAAGCTAAACAGATCCAATGCCGCATAAATTACAACGGGTCGATATTGCTGTGTGATAAACCACAAAATTGCTATTTTTTTTTAATGTATTGATGATAGAGGTCAGCATGGAAGGCAAAAGTGCGTGTGCCGTGACACAGCGATGCAAGATCTTTTGCGCGGGTAGATGTTGTTCTGCCACTTACCACAAATGCCATATTGCAAAAAACTCCCTATATTCCAAAATGTGAGGACTATTAACAATTTTGCTGGAGGGCAAATAAACGCCTTGTCTCCTTCATATATATACCAATCATAGGCTCTGCCCACGCGTTTTTGTGCCTCCTTCACATCCAACGGGTAATCCTCCCCGAGTTGCTGGTTCCTCTTACGACTCGCCCTGTATATCTTAATGGCTCTCGGGAAATTGGCTAATCTTTTTGGATGCGAGAATAGTGTAAAAAGGGTAAACTCTGCATTTATGACCTGCATTGTTGAATTAGATTCAATTCCACATTTAGATGGAAAAAAAAAATAACAATAAATTTTATTTTTCTCTTCGCACACGCACCATCAAAAACTAATAATTAGGACTTTCCTGCAGCAAGCATTCCACCCAAAAATCCTTTCTTACCCTTGTGAGAATGTGAATTACGTCCACCAAGATGAGAATGTACAGGGTTAAAGCAAGTGCAAGACGAAAATATATGAGAATATCAAAAATCCGTTTACTCCGTTTGAACAAAGATTGACACATCGTTGAACATCCTTCTTCACTGCACAGATTGGGCTCCTTGACGTTGTCCTTGATGGTCTGGGTGCCAACATCGGATGTTGATTTCCTACGTGGTTTCTCGAGATACTTTTTTGAGGGCCCAATTCCGCCTTTTGTCTCCGACGGAAAAAGTGAGCTACGTATCGAAGTTGTCATTTATATACTAGACTATATTTTTGTATGCATATGATCTCGCGTTCCCGAGATTTGGAGGCGCGCGATTAATAAAATGTTCTTTATTTTGATTTTTTTTTCAATTAAAAATGAATTAATGAATTAGATTGCATAATTTTACAGAATATTGGTTACTTTAAAAAAAAAAAGGTTTTGTTATTATAGTGCTTGAAGAATTATACGCAAGAAAAAGAAAATGTGTAATTTACATTCCGATATACAAAAATAAAAGTTGGAAAAAAAATAATAATAATAAAAAATATAATAATAATAATCATAATAATAATAATAATAATAATAATAATAATAATAACGAAAAAAAAGCCTCAGATATGATGTTCTCGATCCCAAAGCTCAGAAGGTGGCTTTTTTAATGTTCCTCTTAATCAATTGCCAAATGTGGCTACGGCGAAGATACGGAACCACGCCTTTTATAGTCTTGTTCTACGGCGCGCCTCAGTTTTCCGTTTTCCCGATGAGACCATCATAGTGAGCAAACGAGTTAGAACCGGGACAAAGCCAGAACGCGCAGCTTGGTCACTGCACAGCAGACGAAAATTTGCCGCGCCAGCTCGCAGAATGAATTGTTTTATATAAATATTTTTCTTCGCTCATTATTATCTAGTCGACGATCGTCCCATTGTTTTTTACATTCATCCACTTTGCATGCATGCGGAGTGTTGAATATAAATGGAATATTTTTTATATTAAATCCAGATAATGCGGAGTGAAGTAACCTTTCTGAAAGGTGATTGACAATACCCATCGCGGTAATCTCGTCGTTTTCCACGAGCAAAAGTGTCACGTCTCGACTTTTTTTTCATAACAATTAAAGTTGACGTGAGGAATGTAACAATATCGTGATGGATTTATTTATTATTGAATCACGTGAAATCGATCTTAAGGCATAATGCGCAGGCGGAACCCTTTTTTTTAAATGACCGTATACAAAAAAATTTTTTTTTCTTTTTTTTTTTTTTTTTTCTAAAAAAAAAATTTCAAAAAGTAATAGGCAGGCATAGATTTAGGATTCTGGATGTGCTCTTATACTTACTCGCCTTACTATTCGGCCAACAAACAATACGTAATGTCATAGTTCCGATCAACAAAATACCAATAAAAATACTAATACAATATATAATAAAGATGTATACAAAAATACAAAAATTTTCTATACAAGGGAAGTGTGTGCTACGTCACACGAATAAATATTAAGTTTCTACAAATAGACAATTATACCATCCACGCGAATGTATTAATTTTGACAAAAATGCATCAATTCACATCCAAACTGGTATCCACTGACATTATTGTACTATATTCGCTGTTGGTCATGGATTCGGACGAGTTGATGTTTTCACTGTCCTCAAAATTACTGTTGATAAAACGATTACCGTCTTTATCGTTTTTCACATATTGAAGATCTAGCACCAACTCCCCGTCACCGAGCGTCTCTTCGATCATGACGAATGTCAACCCAGATGCCGATAATTGAGGAACCTCATCATGGCTGATATCGGATATTGAGAAAAAGGTGGTATCTGAGCTCGAGATGCTCCCTTCCGTTTTTTGCGATCTCCGACGAGACGCCTCCACCTCTTCAGCATAATCTGGATCCAAGTCATCATCGTCGGGAAATTCAATGGTTTCCTTGGACGGTGACAATGTGGTTCTTGACTTCGGTTTAGCTATTATGAATCCGTCATTTTTAACAGGTGGTGTTTCCGGCACTGGCGGAAGCGGAAGATTCGGTGGCCGCGATGGTGGTGGCAAAGATATAGCAGGCGAATATGCAACTGAGGAAAAACGAGGTGGTGGAGATTTCGAGCGAAGAGCGGTTTTCGAATTTTGTGCGAGAGATACCCGCTGTGTGTTTTGCGCGTTTCCCGTTTTACCATTTGAAAGATCTTTGGAACTTCGTGAGGTTCGCGGTGGTGGAATTGGTTGAGGTCTGTTATGTGGTGCTATCGTGCATAACGGCCTAGGAGGAGGTAATGGCAATGGAATACTTGGAGGAGGTCCAATTTTACTAAGCCGGATGTCGGATGTAAGGGAGGTTACAGGGGGATTGGAGACAGTACGTTGGATGGGCCGTGTGACAGATGGATGAACTCGAGGTGGTGGACGGGGTGGAGAGCGTGGTGGTGGCGTTAACGATGTTGAAGCGGGTGAAGATGATAAAGATGAATTAGGCATCGAACTCGAGGACATGATCCAAGACGGCATTATTATTGGTATACTTTGTCGAATGGTGGAAGGTGCCTGCTTGCTAGATCTTTGAGAGTTGAGTGAAGATGAAGATGATTGACGGGATTGCATGGTAACATTAATTGGTCCAAATGCACTCGATTGGTTTCTATTATGCTGCGGAACATGAACCGATCTTTCATTTTGTTTTGTCAACATATTTTGCCCATATCGTGTCCTCGGAGGCGACAAGGTTTCGACCGGTGAGGAGGGGCGTAGGGGAGATTCAAATTCTATTACGCCGGAAAATTCATTGAAACCATATGAATGAGGAGACATCAATTGAGATGAGGATGACGCAACGGCCGTTGGTGACGGAGGACATGATGAATTTGGTGCAGACCTTGGCCGAGGTGGAGGCGGTAAAGACGTTATCATTGATGGTCTTGGTGGCGGTGGCAATGATATTTGATCAACAATATCATCGATGCTATCTGGTGGCTCCGTGATGGAATGTATAGGTGATGTTCTTTTCGCAGTTTTTGTTGACTTAAGTGAATGATCTTCGATTATTCTTCCTACGGAACCAACCAATGATCCTTTGGGATCTTCACTACAATTTTTTATGACACGCTTTAACTCGCCCATCCACTTCTTCATCTCTTCGACATTATCCACCTGTAGATGCCATGGTTTTCCTCCTTTATTAACCCCTAATACATAGCCTCTCGCATTAAAATCATCACTAAGATATACAGCCGTTTCTGATGTTAATTCAAAATTGTCTATTTGAGGTGTCGATGATTCATTTGACTTGAAACAATATAAAGTGTTCTTGGTGAGAATAAAGTATCTTTTTTTCCATGATTTGGACAGAAATTTGGTATTTTGATATTTAGACATGTATCCTTTGAGTACCAAATTGTTACTATTGCTAATGCTAGAAACAGTTATCGGACCACCGATCGGGAGCTTTGAATTAGCATCATCCCATCCTAATATCTTACCAGCCTTACTTGCTCTGATTGCTTTTGACCTTTCATCAGGAGAACTCGGTGATACAGGAATTTTGAAGTTCTTATTTGAGGATACGCGTGTTTCAGATGTCCCACGTGATTTTTTATTTTTACCGGTTGGAGGTTTGTCTAATAAAATTTTCTCTTCGACAGCAGTCAGACCAAGAATCTTGCCGACTTTCGAAGGCTTCTCGCCACTCTCCGGTGAACTTAGTCCAGGATCATACCCCATATAAAAAGAAAGCAACGATCTATCATCGGAAATAGCTGATTTCGAACGATTTTTTCTTAGCGATAATGATGATAATTTTGTGCGTCCCAAAATCTTATCTGCTTTTGATGGCGAACTAGGAGAAAATTCTCTAGGAAATTCACCTTCCGGTTCTGATAGAGAACCTCGGGTTGAATTCTTTGGTGATATTGATGTTGATTGATGTAAAGAGGTAGTCGAAAGAACAGAAAATATCGAACGCCCCCCTAAATTATTACGCCCTGAGTTGAATCCGAAAGAATTCTTTCTCTTTTGAAGCCCCTTGGAATTAGGAATTGGTAAACTCAAAGGAGATTCGGGTTCATTAGTACCACCGGAAGTTGATGATTCAGTATCATTAAATATGCTAATCTCTGTGTCTGCTGTCGATGAAGCGTAAGACGTGGAGTCAAGATCCGAATTTTTCAGATCGTTCACCCTATTCTGAAACTTTGCCAAGTCGTTTATTATGTATCCTGAATTTGAGGATGAATTAAATCTCGACGAATTAATTTCTTCTTCTTCGGCAATCATTCCTAAATATTTTTTATCTTTATCACTCGTTATTTTGATCACAGTATCATCTAAATCGTCCAAAAGCTGACTTTCACGAGGAGAAATTGAATTTTGAGATACACTTGGTGAATCAGGAAAGCATAATTCCATATATTCATCAGCGTATTTCTCGTCCGGTGAACTTGAACCTTTACCAAATTCTCTTGATGATCTATTTTCTTTATTTCTAGCTATTGTGTAACCCAGGAGTTAGCTCCTTGCGTGGAAAGACCTCACCCCATGAGAAACTAGGTATACATACCATTTATAACAAGGCCAGAACCAGTGGACTTGCTTTCACGTTCATTGTAGACTTTAATGAAGCTATCAGGATTCCTACCTTCGAGCTTCGCTTCCGTTCTTACTCGTTCAGTCTTTATCGCTTCTTTTTCAGCGGCAGTTTGTTGTAAGGATGTTATAGACGAGGTAGAAGTCTCATCCTTCTTGACAGCATTCAGTTTAACGCTGGAAGGATGTTTAGTCATTCTGTTTTCAGGGTGCCATACAACTGCACACCCCGTAATGAATAGTTGTGGAAAGAGAGTAATTTGTAAACGATTCGGACAAACAGGAGAGATCGTAGAATATGGTTGAGACGTTGCAATGAAGAAACTGACAAAGCACATAAAATACGCATATATTAAGCATTTTTGAATTTTGAAATGAATTTGCAATCACCACAGGAATTTAGAAAAAAAAAACAAGGTTGATAATATACCAAAGAACGGATAAGATAAATTTGACTCTTTGAGAAGAATTTTTGTGAAAGAGTACCGTATGGGATAGCTATAGAATTGTGTTCGGTTAAAGAACTTGTACGTCTGACAATATAGTAAAAACTCTTTTTGCGATACGTATATGAATATTGGGGCGCATACGTACGCTTTGTATGTGATGCGTGGGTGGCACCAAGTTAATTAAAAACCTTGTACAAACAATTCTTTTTATATGTATATTTTCACCCCTTTTACAGCAGAATTTCACGATAAAAAAAAAAAGCGGGTTTCATTAGCATAAAAAAGGAATGATTGTACTGATAGGATGCACGAATTCCTAAATCACATAACCATTAAATTGGTTATCATCTCTCGGATGGAAGATGCTAAGGTTCCATTGTTCACTTGCATCTTTGTTCACGAAGAGGACACTTTTCATAATGTGGCACCACGCGACAAAATCTTAATCATAATTAGAGTATACCTATCCCACCCTGGTAGAAGTTTCATCACTTAATGTCTATGTATGTATTTAATTTGTTTTCATTTGTATCACATTGTGTTAAAATCCTTCATATTGTGTTCGCTTATTATTTTTTCTTACTATTGTGTTTCTGATGCTGAAATTTAAATGGCCTAAATCCTTATTGTATAACAAGGATTTTCATTAATAAATGTATGCAATGTGAATCAAAAAAAAATATTTAAATAATAATAATATTGTTATATTATTAAACTATATGTTGTTACATTTAACCAAATTATTATTTATTATTGTTGTTGTTTATTTAAAATAGTAATTATACAGTATATCCTTTCAATTATAATTTAAATTTTTTTTTTTTCCAATAGGTAAACATCATTTCTTTATTTATTGTATTATACTATAGAGCTATATACATGATAAAAAAAACAATATCTTTTGGATACAAAGTATATAACAAATTAAATACTAACTTGCTATAACAATACTATTGGTGAAGTGTGTGACACAAGATGTGTCACACAAGTGGCATTAACAAGTCAATGGAAGAAGCAATATTCTAGAAATACAATAGTCCAATCTATATTTCTATAGAATATCTGAAACTTGAAATATCATAAGTTAATGATTTTTTATTATACTTAGGACATGTGATATATACAAATAATATTTAGTATATGGCACATAACATGTGATGCCCAATCCCAAAAGGTATTTGATATTATAATAATAAGTTTACAAATATCAATAACTCTATTTTGTTTCACTTTTGGTTTCTCTAACTATTTGTAAGGAATTTTAAAGGTATTAGAATAATTAGAATGAAACATTAGTTTATTATTTTATTGTTTCACTTTATATTATATGTATATAATCTCCAAAGAACCAATAAGATTATACTGTATATATTATTTTAAACTTGTATTTCTATTTTATTTATTTATATTAGAAAAACATATATATAAGGAAGTTCTTTTTTTTTTGAAAAATAATAGAGTTGTCTAGTTTTTCTTATATTTAATAAAGTTTTCCTTTATTAATTATAAACAAATGTCTTGTTTTATGATTTCTTTAATATGAAATATTATATATTGTAATATGAAATGTTACACTTGTCTATATATCTATATCTAGTTAATATTGAAAAGAATTTAAACCAATATTGTATATGCTAAATATAGTTGAGAGCAGCTATACTTACTTATTCAGAATTTTTTAATTAGATATAAAAAGAATAGAAAGTAAATAAAAATTAAAAAAAAAATAAACTACAAGTTATAATAATATAGATTATTGAAATTAAAATTGAATTATTTAAACTATAAGATCTATATAAACAAAAAAAATATCTAAAAAGTAGCCAATTGTTTGACTTATGGACTAGTGTTGATTTTAGAGATATAATATTTGTTAATATAAATAATAGAGTATAATTAACATTGTTTGTTATTATAATAATTGTTGTTATTTTTTTTTTTCAACTAGCGTGACCTTGCTCAACATATTTTATTTAGTTTACATATGTACTTCTTGTTATAAGACTTACTATCTATAAACTATTCTAGATATATTTTTTGCTATATCGATTTGACTCCATATCAGCTTGTTGCTATTGACTTATCTTTCAACATGTGTCAAGGCTAATGTGCCAAGGCTCCGTTAGTATTGTTATTATATAAAAAGTAATAAAAATTGAAATTAATTATGTTTTTTTCCAGTCTAACCAGTTTTCTAAGAGTTTTTCTTGTAGTCTTCTTGCTTTTTCTGTTCTTTTGAAAGGAGATCTGTGCCACCTTGTGTCTACAGCTTGAGTGACAACTTGGCATCTTTGTTTCTTTTTCCTTTTTTCTTTTCTGCTTATGTTTTCTTTTCTTTTCTATTGCTGAAAACCTTTGCATCTGTGAGTCCAAAGTTTTTGGAGTTCCTCTGTTATTCTGTTTGTGACTGTTTTTAATGTGTCTTTAATTTTTTCTCATTGATTTGGCCCACCAGCTCAATTAGGTCCTTTTCGTAGATTCCTTTGATTATATACCTGATAGTTCTTTCTGAGTCATTGATAATGAATTCAAGTTGTCTTCTTCAATTCATTCTTTTTTCTTGTGTTTCTACACTGCTTGTTATTTTTTCTTTTAATATCTGCAGGTATGTGATTCTGATCTTATCCCTATAGTATTCACTGAATACGTGTTCTGTGGTTTTCTATCTGTTGCACCAAGGGCATATTTTGTCTTTGTATAAGTCTGACCTTCTCTCGTTTAGCTTATCTTTAATGGGGAGCTCTTTATTAAACAGTTTGTATCTAAACCCTCTGTTGTTGTGATCCTGTTGGTTGGTGTGAAAGCTTATAATCTTTGATAATAACAAGCTTGCCCACGTTCTTCTCCAGTCTATCATTTTCTCATTACCTGTATTTAGCCATGTTTTGTGTCTTCTTTGTGTCACCTATGTACTGACCCATTTGCTATTTTGCTATTGCTTCATGAATCCATTAGTTTCTATGTTGAGATCTTTAACATTCCATTGCAGTATTCCTATTATCTCTTTTATGTGCTGACAGTTTGTACCTATAATGTATATATTGTCGTGGGCTATACGTCCTGCCCACACTACTCGTCGTGGCTTCGGTTCACAATAAGGTAAGTTTCTAACTCTTGAG
>CAJVPV010000105.1:0-29065 GCA_910591835.1 Acaulospora morrowiae
ATGATGATAAACTTTTGTTTAATAAATGTCTCGCATTTAATGCCTATTTGCGATTTAAAAAAAAAAAAAAAAAAAAAAAAAGTACAAGTATTCACTTGTAAAGCGAATCTGTGCAGCTTCTCCCTACAGTAAGAACCATAAGGCAAGCTAACGTATGCGATCATACTGTGACATCTAATTAATTCATTGATTCCATTTTTCTTTGAGATTATCTTCTTTCAGATCTGGAGTATATTTTTTACTTCTTGCATTGGCCAAATCATCATTCATGTCCATATGAGTGGCAAAATACCATTTCCGATAATTAGCATTTTCTCCACCAATGTAATCAGCATGAAGAGTTAACAAAGCCTGAGATGAAGGCATTCGCAAAGCTCTTGAGTCTAACATATACATGAGGTGATTATACATATTGCACATGCTCTCTTTTTGAAAACCAATTTTATTGGCCAAATCAATAAAAATATCTTCTATTTCTTTCTTTGACACGAATACTTGATGATCTGAACCCCATGTAACATAATCTGTTCAAAATTGTTGATTTCCATTGGGAACATGTAGATAATATAAATTATAATTATCACTTTCATTGCCAAATGCAGATAAGATATCATTGTAAGAATAAGTCGGATATTCATGGTTCTTTTTGATATTCTGTGTAAAGACACATTATAAGTGATGGAATCATCATTTAGATCTACAATATAATTAAATGAACAGAGATACTTATTATAGTGTTTAAATAAAGAGAGCTTTTCAAGTTATTATGCACTTTACTCTTTGTATTGATATGACTAGAATAAAAACCTTAATTGACAATATTGAAAAAATAATGAATTTTTTTTTTCTTCTTTATCAATGTAACACCAATAAAAGTTCACAAACCATAATTTGATTTAACAGGAAATGCTTCAGCAGAGTATACTGGTTTGGCAATGTCATTTGGGCTATCTTCAGTCTCACTATCATAATAATACTTTAATGTATCATCCATTTCTCTTCCCATAGAATCTTGCTCATTTAATGGGCGAGAATTCTTTGTTTTTAAATATAGTGCTGGTGAATCATCAAAATTTTTGTGATGATATATGGCTTCTGGTGGTGTTAAAGAAAGTGTTTTGGGTGAAATTGGAAAAGATAAATATTGTTGCAGCAAAGGTGTTCTTGGAGTAGTAGGGTAGATAAAGGTTGTTCTTGTGAGTCGTAGGATACGCCGGGACTCCTTGGGATATGTGGATTGGGAGAAATGATTGCTTACTTTGTAGATACAAATCAGGAAGGTCAGGGTGCATTATTAAATAAAATAACAGGAAGCACCTGTACTGATCTTATACTTTTCAGAATTTCTTGATTGGTAGGAAAAAACTTTCACTGCACTTTGCATTTAATCAAAGGCACTACCTGTTTCTCCATATGTACCTTCATAAATGATAATAAGGTTCATATTCCTGGCCAACAAACAGGTAAAGAAACCAATGCTAATCCTGTTTCTATTTTGTCTTTTGTCAAGATCCAAATTTTAATTCCAGCATATTTTAGGGTGGCTATACATTTAGACACTCCATCTTGTGAGCGATCCTCAATTGCAGTTGCACTGTCCTTTTCAATTTGATTAGAAATAACAGCAACCCTCTGATTAGGGTCTGTAAATGCTGTTGAAGCATTACAAAATTTGATGTCTTATTTTTTATATACCTCAGGAGTAATATCAGCATAATCTATACAAAATTTTCTAAGATCTAAATCATGAAAAAAATATAATATATGAAAGGTTGAATAGCATTCAAGAAAACGGCTCATAAGAATAATAACTTACCCTCTCTAGCAAATTCTTATAAGTTTTCGTCTATAATATTCATTAAATAATCTTGTCCACTTTTAAGCCTTTTAAAGGCCTGCAAATATGTTCCTTGAATCATTTAGTATTAAAAAAAATTTTGATTAATAAATCATTAAATACTTATAAATTAATAAATTTAATAATTAAATTTAAATTAAATTTTACACACCTTATCCCAATTAAAAATTATTAAATAAAAAACAATTAATTAATTTAAAATTAGAAAATAAAGCCAAGAAATGATTAATAATACCTAAATGCTATTTACACAAAGAAGTTAAAAAAACGGAAGGGAATAAACCATTAAAATACTTATTATTGTCTTGAATCTCATAGGTTGGAAGGATGAATAGCAGAATGAATTCAATACTATCACTATCAGGACCATATTTTAATAATATTTCTTTTAGACTATAGTATAACAAAAATGCTCTCAAATTTTTTTTTTGATTTTTTTAGCGAACTTTACAAAGAGTTATTGCAGGTTTTCTCTTCAACCCATTTTGTTCTTGGTCAATTTGAGGAATACATGACAGTGATCTTCTCACTATAGAGGATTTTAAGATCATCTTTGTTAAGTTGTAGAAGTAATGAGTAATGCATGTATATATATAGTTAAAAATATATAGTCATGTGATTTATTATAAAAATCACATGGTGATCTATATCTAAAATTTTGAACTGTATAGTTTATAGATAATAGCCATTATATAAAAATTATTTATTTGATGTTAATATATATTTTTTTTTATTTAATCTATATTCAAATTTAACAAGATTTTTCATGAATATAAATTATCATATATGGAAACAAATAAAAATATTATACCAATTCATAATTGACTTGTCTTAAATAGGAATATATAGTCATTTCAGACAAAATATTTAAAATATTAGTAATATATATATATATTTTTCTATACTAACTGGAGCCATTACTCAATATATTTTTATTGATGTAGAGATTTGCAAATTAATTACATATTAAATACATAATTATTGCTATAATTTTTATTTATTTTGTATATCAAACTATATTGAAATTTCTCCAAATTCCAGCTCTGAGTTATTGGTTTATTCTATAATCTGGATTATAGCTAAGGAACCAATGACTAGTGTGCCAAGGCTCCACTAGTATGTTAAGCATTGCTGTGCTATTTAGGTTTTATTTGGGGATATGTTAAGGGAAAGGAAAAGTGAGGAACTGGAGATAATATCTTTTTTTGATGAATAAAATTCTACTTAAGATTATCTTACTGCTTTATACTACCTGCAGCTGGTCTTGACCATTTAATTTCTTGTCTTTCTATTATAGCTCAGGGACATTCAAGATATTTACAACTATATATTTACAACCTACAGTAATTTTTTTATGGTTACTTGGAAATACTAGATGCCTTCTTGAAATAAGTGATACAAGAGTGGGCTTTTTACTGGATTGGGATAGGGCTTTCAGATAACCTTTTGTAGAAAAGACACCAGGTATTATAAGAAGCAATTATCAAACCATCTTGTACTAAACCAGATGCCTCATACATCTTACAACTTCTAGTAATTATTATAGTACCAACCGGATGATTGTTACATCACAACACCTTTTTTGAAAATCAAAATCTCAACGCTCGCTGGATCAGCATGTAAAATGGCTTTTCATGAAAAACAATACTTATACAGGTTATGGTGCCAGATACTATATTAATTCTATTCAACCACTTTCACATGGGGTTGAACTGGTATCTTGTGATTTGATCTATGAAGTGTTAACCACCACACTACAGATCCACAGGTCTAATATTAGTAATATATTAATTCATATATATAAGAAATATTAAATACTGTATAATTTTAAATCTGTTTATGCTGTTAGGAATTTCTTGAAAAATTGTGTATAAACAACTTGAATAAAAAATGTTTCTTGTATATAATAAGTTATTTTTTAATATATCACATGATTTTAACCAATAAAATTAGGAATTAATTGATAAAATTTATATTTGATTAATTTTTTAAATAATATATTTAGCTAATTTTCTTGTAATTCCATTTCTATATAATTCATATAATATCAAGCTTATCTAGCATATTTTCTAATTGTAACAAGATCTACTGATTCTAAACTTTTAGATACTGTTTCTTGTAATTTTATTCACAATTTTACTGGATACAATGTTTTGATGCACAATGAAATTTAGAATAAAAAATACATACAGTAAATTAATAATATATAAAAAAATAAATCAAGACGTAATTTAATTACAGTATATACTTAATTTATTTCAAAATGTGTATATGTATATGGTTTCCTGAAAGAAACATTGTATGTTAATCTGATTATAAAATATAATATAGGTGATTCCTATACTTCATTTTAACCCTAAAATTATGCTACAGTATATATCCTGATATCAACTGCTTACCTTTTATAATAAGCAGAATTTTTGATTTGATATTAACTCAATAATCAATAATAAAAATGTTCAGGCTTTAATTTGTCTTTGTTAAATGATGTATTGTATTTTATAGATAACATTTTAGTAACAATATTTATCTCAAAAAAAATGTAAGAAAACAAATTATCGACAATTGTGAATT
The DNA here is from genome assembly GCA_910591835.1 of Acaulospora morrowiae. Classification (NCBI taxonomy): domain Eukaryota; kingdom Fungi; phylum Glomeromycota; class Glomeromycetes; order Diversisporales; family Acaulosporaceae; genus Acaulospora; species Acaulospora morrowiae. Next base: position 4,433 of record CAJVPV010000105.1, read on the forward strand.
TAATTAGATTTAATTCAAAGAGATATATCAAATATTCAAAAAAAATTGGTTCAATGTCTAGCTCGAAAAAACAAAAATTTTATTTATGTCTACCGAATGGGCGTTCTGGCCTTCGTGTAGGTTGTGAGACCATAGAGCGAGGCCATTCTTGCGGAACTGTTCGTCCTCTATTATCCCCTGCACCCTTAATTCGAGGTCCCACACCAGGCGCGGATTGTTGTACGGGGGGACGATCATACGGTGGTGCTATTGGGGAAGGCATACCGTAATATTGATTATCATAATACCCAGTTCTCATCGTTTGACCATCATATCTAGTATAATCTCGCTGTCTATCAAATTCCATATATTTAGATATTGGTGGAGCTATTATCACGGGAAGTGATGGTGGACCTCCAGTCCACGGAGTATTATTTCCCATTTCCCAAGCACCCATAATATTTGTATTTGTATTTCCACCTCTTCCGATTCCACCTGCCCCTCGGCCACTACTACTAGCTCCACGGGAGGCGCCACGCGATGTAACAACTGAACTAGTGCTTGAACGTCGACCACGCCCCCCACGGTTGCTTGCAGTTATTTGAGAACCAACAACTGTCGTTATCCCTCCACGTTTATTTGGAGTCTGAAGACGGTTTGGAACATTCAGTTTCTTTTGTTGCGCTGTGACAGCAGCGGTGGTGGTTGTGATGGCTGTGGCGGTGGTAGTGGGTACCGAATTAGTTGTAGGCAATGATGAAGTATTTAACATATCTGGGTGTTGTTGATTGACGGGAATTTTCCCGGACATAAAATCATCTACGTGAACTGATGGCGGACGACTGGTATTAGCCTTACGATTGTTATGGATACTGCGAAATTCGTTCTTTTGATACGTTTTCCCACCGCCTAGGTTTCTACGGGCATTACTTTCATAAGCAACACCACCAAGATTGCTAACAGTACGAGACTTCAGTTTTCTGCCTTTGGTTGCGTTGTCACCAGACATTTTCATTTTTTTCTGAAATTGGAAATTAGGAAGCATCTCCTTGGCAAATACTTCGAAATCTATCTCAATATTAGGTTCATTAAATAATCCGCCATCAACTTCCTTTCCTGCTGGGTCATCAATCACATCGTAGAAAGGAATTTCTGGATAGTCATCTGTATTTGAGAAAAATATATTATTCATGTATGTTTTAATAATGCAATTATTTTGTACACAGAATACAAACCAATAGTTGACCCCATGCTTTTCGACCCACTATAATCCTGGTGGATATCAAGGCTTCTATTTTCGAGCACCTTATCCAATCTCATCTTAAATTCTTGCTTAATTTCTTCTTGACTGGTAACATCATTCGATCGATTTGACATAAGGATATTTGAATTTAAATGTTGTATGAATGATTGAATAACATTTGCAATGGAGCGGCACATATTAAGGTCATATATAATTTCGTCATTCTCGTTACGTTCATATGAAAATTCGAGAACCTGTTGTCCAACCGATTCATAAGTCTTAAGGAGAATTTCTGGGCTGTCGTGGGCATTAATCAATAGGGACAAAGATTTATGTCCCTTTATATCAACTTCAGCGGGGCCGTCATGACTTTTGTGATCACAGGGTACATATGTAATAATCCTTAGTATAAAGACAATCGAGTTATATGCAATATTTAAATCTTGCATTACTAAGTCCGAAGAGCTTAAGATTTCGGGGACCCAAGTGATCATGTTGCTAATTAGTTGGCAATGTTCTTGATTTGTCAGAATAATCAAAGCACCTATTTCTGTTTCAGCTATTTTCTGTAGAATAAGTAACGATTGAACTTGGAGTCTCCCATTTTTTCCTTGCTTCACACAATTCAACAATGTTTCTATAATGAGACCAAGATCCTCTATTCCGGGCATATTCGATCCCGGGACACTTATGGTGTGATTACAAATTGAAAAAAAGAATTCTGCTATCAAATCATAGATAAAACCCAAGTCACTGCTCGCGTTAATCAAGCTTAATAACATAGGAATAAGGCCACGCTGTATATCAGATGTTTTTTTCTCTGCCAGTAGAATCGTTTCGTTGGTGCCAGATAGTGAGTCAAGTAAAAGAGCCCTACCCAAAGAGTTTCCTCCTAATGATATCAACATACTTAACCATCGACCAAGTAATGATAGTTTAGCGCCGAACTCGACCGAATTCTCATCAATTGACTCCATGTTTTTTTCAGGTTCATCGCTATTACTGCTATTCGTCCTTCTGTTGTCAACTTTATCCAAGGTAAGTTGGAGTTCCACGAGAGTTTCATGAACTCCATTGATGAGAATTTTAGCCATTCCTCTGCCTATCCCTCGGTCATGTACATCGAGATCGACGAGTTGGCAAATTACCGTTCTGAGCATGACATGTATAACTTTTGAACTCGCAGGTGAAAGGCATTTAACAAGTTGCATCAAATCATCTCTCAAAGGAATCAATTGATTGATCCAGTAGTCACGCAGCATTTGGGATTCAGGATGAGAGTCGCTCAAGCTGGTAGACGGTTCACAAGTATCAAAATAATTATCGTTTCCAATCGGCGAACTATCATTCTTTTGAACGTTGGATCCATGCAATCGATGATACGTAGTAAGGGGTGTAGGCAATATTTCACTAAGGATATGCAGTCCACTTAAGAAATTGTTGGGTGCATCAAATATGAAATCGATTAAATATTTTACTACGTGTCGCCCAGAAAAGTTTGAGAAAAGTCGGGAACGATATTGGAGCTCACTTCGTGTGGAATCTTTTTCCTCGATGATTACTTGGGTTAAAAGACCAAACATATTTAGCAACAGGGCACGGACTCTGGCGATTTGCGCAGACTGTCCGCTTTTCACCGGATGATCATTTCCGAGCAGTGCAACGGCTCCGAGTTGATCGCTTAACCTCCCATCCAAATGATCTAAAGCAACAATAATCGCCAACCAGGATTCGATACAACTCCGTGTCATAGATTTTTTCTGAGATGGAAGTGGGTCGTCGGGAAATTCTTCTTTTCCGTAGATATTTTTAAAATGACGTTTGGCAACGTTACTGTTTAGATCACCATAAACGACTTTGAGAAATCTTCTTATTAATATTAAGTTAAACCACACCAAGTCGAGTAATTCTTTTCGAAGATCAATAATTTCAGAAGACAGGAAAACTCCCGAAGATGACGCAAATGTTGAGTTTTGAGGATGATCATTTTTATTGATTTCTATCGAGTTACCGGAAAACTTAATCGCGTCTTGAATTCTGAATTCATCTTGCGCAAGATGATTATTATCATCTATGTTGGATGTAAGGTCGGAAGTGGTTTGGTGGTCGGTATAAACCACGAAATCGTTCATGTCCGAAAGTACTTCAGCTGCATGATTCAATAATCTCAAGAGGAACACGAAGAAACTATCACCATTGTCCAAACCACTGTAGTCATCCATTCGTGCCTTTAATATTTGTAAAATTCCATCTTCCAAATACGTATAAGATAAGAGCAACCTCAGTGCAACCAAAATCTGGTTTACTGCGCTGTGATCCCGTAAGCATTCAGGGTAATACTTCTGATGCTTTATAATATCAATCACTCCTTGAATGTTTCCAGTCTCATGAAAGACCACAATTGGATCCCATAAAATACGTAAGTTATTTTCTTGTGAAGTAAACGAAGGCAACAGTTCATGTATGTTGGAAGATAACAAATAAGGAAATGCCGGGAAAAATTTAACCACTGCTTCCAGCAATTCTAGCGATACTCGGCTAATTGCACTTGAGATGGAATTTGGATCAGGAGGCGACGCTCCTTCTTGTGAAGGGTTGAGATTCAAATAAGATATAATGGTTGGAAGAGCATCAAGATGTATAAGTGTCGACACCACAGCCTAACAATTTGAAACATGTCAAAAAATTGACCCATCCAAATAATGTTGATGATACAAATTATTAATTTGAATAATTATGCACCTGTTTTCCCACGTTAAATGTAGTCATCTCGAACAGATCACTTAACAATGTGATAACCCTTTGGTAATGATCGTAGTTTGGATTTTCTGATCCATGACGCCCTATCTCTAAAAGTTTTTCAACAATGGCTATTGAGTTTACATGATAAACTAGTAGAATAACTAATTGATCGGAGGGAATGGCAAAATTGTCCAGACAGTCCGATTCTGATCCCATGGCTCCGTAGCTCTTCATTTTTAGTATTTGTCGAGCTTTCTTCAGATAAGAATCCTCTTCGTGGTTGTTTTTTACAAAGCAGTCATCCTCATTGTCGCAAATATAGTCATAATCCTCATCATAATTCCCACCCGTTGTGGATTGGCCTAGTCCACACCAGATATCACCTATACCCGGGGTTTTTCTTATTTCATTTACATCAGACCACCTTTCATTAATAATCTGCATGGAAGTTTGATCTGTATCTTCCGCTTCTTCTGGAGAATCCGTAACATCACTTTGATAACATAAAAGGTTTGCCCAAATGGCCAATAAACTATCGCAAAATGGATCGCGCAATTGTTGCAATTGTTTGGCTAGATATAGCATACCCGCCTGCTCTCCCAATAAAACAACACATAACCTTCCAAGGGAATTAACAAACTCGTGAAATCGGGAACAATTCCGCAACTTCTGAGACGTTAATATGATTGTGATTGCTGGAAAGAGTCGACAAAATGTAAGATATTGAAATGAAAATATGGAATAATTATCTTGATTAACATCTTCATTTGAGCCTAATGCCATGTGATACAAGGCGGCCTTGGATATTATCTGCAGACAATCACTCAATTGCTCAATTATTAGTTCAGCATCATCTTGATCCTGTATATTATCCTCCAACATCATGAAATTAATATCTTGCTGCGCAATTTCACTAGGAATTTCATTCTTAAGCACATTTCCGTTATGCGTCGTTTCGTCTGATTTCTTTTTTCTTTTTCTGGTTTCATTCTGTAATTCGTTATCTGCAACCTGTTGAATTAATGTACATGCTTCGTACACCGAAACTTTACGGACGATCGCTTGGAGTAAATGCAAGATTCTATTAGGTAACCTTTTGACTTGTAGCATTGGTAAGATATAAGTTTTATATAATGAATCATAACTATGAGTTCGATCACACCACCCTATAAGGCATTCGACCACCTTTGTTTCATCCATGCTTTTCAATAATGCTCGAAGTATTTGTAACTGTAGGGTCGAGGACACGTGTTGTTCATTTAATAGAGGGACCACAAGCTTCAAGCAGGATTGAACCTGAAGAAGCAGCAAAGTTAATAAATGCATATTGTGAGATGGGATATATATGAAGCCAATAAAATTTCACACTTACCGCCGAAGAACATAGAAAATTCTCACCACATGCACACAGTTTGCTGAACAACCCAAGGCCATTTTCGTATAATTTTATAGAAGACTGTCATATTACGGCACATTAATTAGAACTGATAGACTTGAAAATCGCTAGCATCAATATTACACCAGACTCGTATCAATGCAATCTTTTTTTTTGATATCAAAACAAAACGATCAGTGATTGTTCACCTTTCCCGATGAAATGTCTAACGCGAATAGAACACATTTTCCTAATATATCTAGTTTATCTGTAGAGCAACAGCAACGTGATATCGTAAGTATAAAACCATTCGCCACATATTACCGAATACATAATATACGTTTCTCACCATTATACTCAAGACCTCGGAATCGTGCCCAAAGACATCCTTCAACGACTACATCAGTTATCTGCTGAAGTAGTTCCGCCATCACATTTACAACACTACGTTCATCAACGTTCCCATTATATTTTACATTCTCGTCCGTTATTGTGGATAACAAAGGTTTGAGATCTTCTAAGTGATGGGAAAAGTCCTCCCAGGCTTTGTTAAACTCATGATCAAAAAACGAGTGAGATAAGAGGGATTCGTCCGGCGAATTGTGATACTGTGTAAAAATATGATAACAAATCATAGAAATGTATTGTTATCCGAATACGTTTCGGGAAAGAGACGGATAGTGTTAAGAATGTTAAATTACCACAAGTATATCCTTATTTCCCGAGTTTAACGGGTTCAGAATTTTGAAGGCACCGGGGCGTTCATTCTTTAATAAGACCCCAACACGATCAACATCTGAAATGTCTCTCGATCCTTCATCCGAATAGAATCCATCCATCTCCATGGGAACTGTTTGTTGTTCAGGTGTTTTTTGTTCTACGAGAATTACATCACTAGAAGTAGATTCCATAAATGGTATGGTTTGTCCTTTCTGAACACCGTCCATTGTCATATCACGATTATATTTTTCAGGTTTTATAGTGTTTTTATCGGTCGAAGTAATCTCACTTTCTTGCGCGATCGTCTTAATTTCACCAGAAATCTCGTTATTAACTGTTTTTGCGCGATTATTAACTAGTTTTGATGGAGATCGCGGTTCTGATAAGGGTTGTTTCAAAGGAAAACAATCAGTTCCGTTTTGGATAGAACTATCCTCGTTTTCTTCCTTATTTGTTTGTGATTCGTTATTCAATAAATTGGAGTATTGTCCTTTACTTTTTAAGATAGAGGATCTAGTTTCCACGACTCTACCATACACGCACAATGTTACAGCGTGATAATTCCCGCGCAGAATTATGAATCTTGTGGTTGCCTTATATAAAAATTTTAGAAAGGTTATCAGATAGATGAAGTATTTGCATATTCACACTTAATTAAGAAACATACTTCTGGAAATAGGGTCAGATCATAACTCAAATATCCTTTTGTTTCGTCAAAAGAAATTGTCAAAGGATGCAAAGGTAATGTAGGTGGTCGTTTTTCAAGAAGCTTGGTTGGATCCGAAATAAGTGTCTTATGAATGAGAAGGTGAAGTTCGAATTTACTTGGCGAAGTTTGACTAATTCGATGAATGTTAATGAATTTTCACGCGAAATCCTTAGTTATGGCATTCTAAAAAAATCTTAATTGTTCATTTCACTCACCCGGCATGATCTTTACGGCTTCCCTTAAATGGACGAAAATCGTTTGGTACAATCCTAATTTCGGATAAGACAACACGCTGCTGGAATCTTATGCATTCTATTGACTCCGTTGGCGATTCATTGCTGTCAAAGTTGTTTGCTGTTAAGGTACCAAAGAACAAAAGCTGGGAGGATTTTCTTGAGTTTGCAATATTTCCTTCTGTTGTGTACTCTGACATTTTTTGATTTTAATAATTACAACGAACAAAACAAGGTGCTCTCCGACATTTATATACGTAAGTACGTAAGTATGTCCAAATGATCGGAGGTCTTATTCTCCAGTTTTTAATTTATAAAACAGGTAAATGTTATCTCGTGACTTTCGTTGTCATGTGAAAGATTTTATGGGGTTTATTTTCTTATTATTATTATTATTATTATTATTTATTATTATTATTATTATTTATATTTCTTATATATTTTATTTAAATAAAAAATTCAATTTCATATTTATTTTGATATTATGCATCATATATTATTATATTATATTAAAAATATTATATTAACAGTTAAACTTTATAATTTTAAAATCATATGTAGAAAGCATATACTGTCGATCCAATTACTATATAAGGCAATTATAAAATTTATAGTAGAATGATTATTATTGATTATTATTGAACCCTATTTAAAACAACGAGAATCAATTACTTGATTTAGCTTTCATGTCTTCACAAAAAGCACAAGTCGACGATGGTGAGGAGGATTCGTCAAACGAAACATTTGTTGTGTATGGAACCGAGCTTCCTTATTCCCTCGATTCAAGTGAACAAGATAAAGGAAAATTTCAACCGATATGGAAACAAGAAGTCAGTTTTAGATTGTTTCTCTTTTCTTACAATCGAAATTTTCTTAACGCTAGAATTCAACTTTCCATGTAGGCTCGCGATGAACAAGGTGTAAGACGTTTTCATGGTGCCTTTAAAGGTGGTTGGTCTGCTGGTTACTTTAATACAGTTGGATCTAAAGAAGGCACGTCATTAATAACTTGGTGAGATTGCTCAAAGTATGTAGATCGTAAATACTAATTTAGTCGTCATAGTAACTACATTCAATCGCAAAAAATAATTCAGGATGGACTCCTTCTTCATTCGTTTCTTCGCGGAATAACAGATCTGAACGAAAGACTTTCGAACCCAAAGACTTTATGGATGAGGAGGATCTTGAGGTGAACTAAATTTATTTGTCAGCATCTATCTATCGTTGGTCACAAATCGAACAAAGTTGTTTTTCAGGAATTGGAGCAAAATAAGCGGCTTGTTACTACAGAAGAATTTGATTCATTCGGATCAACGGAACGCGAATTAGAAAAAAAACACTCGATGATGGAAGGAAGAAGGTAAGCAAATTCAAAACAAGCAATTAATTATTCGTGAGCATTGAAAAATTGATATTTTTGTTTGTGATTATCAGTGTGTTGGGCACCTTTCCGGATAAATTAATCGATGATTTGGTGCTACCAAGTAAAGAACCTGTTGGTAAGCCCGACATCAAAAAAATATTTACATTTCTCATATTGTAAGGTAATTAAGTCTCACCATTTTTATAGGAATGCGGTTGTTAAAGGTTATGGGATGGCGTGAAGGTCAAGGAATAGGACCCCGTATTGTAAAAAAAAAGAAACACGATGAAGGTTTGATAAATACACGTTTCATATTTAGTAAGTTTGATGACTACCATACTAATTTTTATGTAGATCTAGAAGCCGATGATGATGAAGATGATGGTCGATTTTCATCTTTTGTGTTTACACCTAACAATACGGAAATCATTAATTTTGACCAAAAAAATAACACCTATGGCCTGGGTTTCGATCCATACAAAAATGCACCAGAGTTTCTTTTGAGGAATAAAGGTATCTGGATAATCACTTATTTTATTATTTTGGATTGCATAAGTTTTTTTTTTTTTTAAAAAAAAAAAACTCACATTTGAATCATCTTCTTACCAGGAAAACTCTTGCCTCTACAGAGTATATAATTTGAATATTGAATTTTACATAAATAAAATTTTCCTTTTGACTAATAATTTAATCAATTTTAGGTTCAATAGAGGCGAATGCCTTTAATGATGATGACGATGATGATGATAATCTATATGTGGAGAATTTTATGAAGGATTATCATACTTCGTTGATGGAAGATGACGACATGATTGTTATGGGAGGCAAGAAAAACACTGTTCCGAAGGAAAAAAAAGTATATATTGAGTAGTTCAAATCAATCAAATGTCAAATCAAAAGAAAATTCTGATATTATAAATTATACAGCTTTCGACCTTGGAGAAAAAGTTGGGTCATGGCGGAAGTTTGCCTCTAAATGGATTTGTATTGGCTAAACTACCTGTCACTCTTGATAAGTGGTAAGAACGATATATTGAAGATGTACTTTGTTTTCCACATTCAAACTAAAAGGAAAAAAAAATTGTTTCAATATTTAAGGTTCAGTCCTCCCGTGTTACCGCAAGATTTTACTCCCTATCATCGTTTTGATTCATCTGATGATGCCAAAAATACCGATGGTGTTTCCCCTTTGGTTCAAAAGGCCATATCAAAAAAGCAGACGACATTAGCTGTTATTGCAGAACAGGTTATTTGCCTAAACTGAATCAAGTCATTTTTAAGCATTGTTTTAAGTCTAATTCTAATTTAAAAATATAAATGTAGCGGGGAGCATTGTTAGGTGAGGTTCCTTTGAATGCCCCTTCAAGATCAGTATTTGATTACGTATCCCGAAGTGATAAGGAGCGATTGGGCAATTTAATTGGATGTGCGATTGATACAACAGGCGAAAAACCAGCAGAGAAAAATTTCAAAGTTAACATTCCAAAGGTAGAAAAAGAAGTTGCTCTACAGGCTTTAAAAGGGTATATTCCTTTTGAGGACAATAAAAAGAAGCAAATACGATATAAACAATTTTTAGAAGCGCAAGCAGAGATAACATCAATTGAGTTATTGAAACAGCCAGAGGTACATTTTGTAATTACAAATGGAAAGGTGATAATTTATGTAGCAAAAATTAATTGTATTGCACTCTTAGGAACTCACCTCAGAAGAATATATCAAAGAACTGAATGAATTTACACAAGCTGCAAGAATATTTCGTCCGATATCTAAAATGATGGCCTCGCGATTTACTAGTAGTAAATCGTCATCCGATGAATTCAAACAACCTATTTCAGGTATCAGGCCTGGTTCGGAAAACCGGTCAGATAATCAAAAAAATACAAATACAAACAGAGATTCAACGGCGCAATTAGAATCGTCGGCAGAGACTGCGGCAAGGATGAACATGTTTGGGGCTCTTACAAGAACAAGAACAACCTTCTATCCTACTCGACTTCTATGTAAACGGTTTAATGTTGCAAATCCTCATCCGGATCATAAAGATGATTCTTATACTGAAAAAACACAAAAGGGTCAGAAGGAGGCTCTCAGCAAGGAAACAATGGACGATATTCTTCTAAACCAAGATTCACAGTCACTAAAAAAGTTTGGTAGCTCAACCGATTCGACTAATGATAATGAAAATTCCGATACCAAAAAATTTTCCCAAGCCGAATTCGAAACATCCAGTCAATTATATGATGTTAAAGAGGTCGACGTACAACATAAAAGGCCGGCTATGGAATTGTTCGAATCCATCTTCGGTACCTCGGATTCGGAGGGTGATAATGACAAAGCACCTAAACATAAGGTTTTGTTTACTTATTGAATCATTCGAACCTCAAGATAATGAAATTAATAAATCTACTCATTTTTTAGGAGCCCCCTAATATGATAATCGGAGATTCAAACCCGCCAAACGCCGAAAAGAGTACATCGTCAATACAATTAACCACAAAAGATGATGAATCTAGCACAACACCCTTTCGACCAATGTTTAAAAAACGAGCTGATCGTACAAATGATTCGGTGTCTAATCCCCATACTGAATCAATAAACTCGAAATCATATTCCAAGATCAAAGGGAAAGATCAGCCTGTCAAAGGATCACTTTCATTTGAAGATTCTTTTATTGGTCCCACGATGGACATTACTGCATCATCGAAACGTGATTCTCATACGAGCGAATCATCTAGTGATGAAAGTGACTTAAATTTACAAAATGAAAGTAAACGATCACATAGTCATAAACATTCCAAGAAGCGCAAGACGGAAAAGAAGAAAAAACACTCGAGAGACGCCCACTCTAGTTCCAAGAAAAAGTCAAAGAAACGGACTCACAAAAATGATAGTGATCACGATGAAAAGCACAGGAAAACTAAAAAGAAGAAACGTGAGAATGAGGAATCCAGTGAAAGAAGAAAAAAACATTCGAATGATGATATGTCTTTGGATCAAGAAGTCAAATTGCCGAATAGAAGGAACTTGATTCAAACATCTACCCAAAGTATTACCAATCGTTCGCATGAAAATCGACAAGGTGAATCAAGCGATATAACGAGTCGAAAAAGAAATCGTCCAAGGGCGATGGATTTATGGTAATAGGTTTAGGCGTTAATTAGCGAATGATGTAAATCTAGGCTATTTGTAAATGGAACATAAATCTTAAACTGCTATTTCGATACCAAATAAACCAGACCAAAATTATTAGCGTCTGTTCTATATATTCTGATTTCATTGTTAATGCTTTTTATTGCGGGTGCAAATTTTCGAACCGTATATAAGTTTTTTAATACCAATTGATTTCATTCTATTTAAGCATTAACTTTTTCGTTTGAATGCAACTTTGCTTATATAATTCTTGACTAACAAGGTATGAACCATTGTTGAAATTTATCTTGTGTAGATTCTATAATGACCCTAATAATAAAGTACCATTTTTTTTTATAAATCTTAATTTAAAATTTTATAAAAAATTTTTGATAAATAATAAACAAATAGATAAATACAGATTTGTTTTTTTAAATGTGTATTTAGTAAATATATCTTTTATATGTTTGATTGAGATTATTTTATCTGTCATAAAGATTTATCACATTGTTTCAGAAAGAAATCAAATTGGGTATTATATAAAAATGATTATGCCCAAAAAATTATTACCAATTAAGAATTGTTTGAGAATATTTAAATAAAAAATAATTTGTTATATGTGAAGAAGAAATATATATTACTGTTAATTTTGAAATCATTATTTTGATTTCTTTTCATAACATTTAATAGCAATAGTGACTATGGTCAATATTTAGAAGAAAAAAAATTTTTTTTAATCCATTCTGCTGCAATATACATTATAAATAGAAAGTTTTTAAGTGGAAATGGTTTGATCACTATTGTGAGAGTATAATTTTAAGGTAAAAAAGGTAATAAATCGTTTACATTAAAATGAAAATGTCTTTATCATACATAACTAAATCAATTAATTTTAGTAAAGATTTTGTTTAATTTTTAAAATTGATTTTAATTTTAAATTCTTCAATTATACACTATACAACGAGTTTCTTACGGGGTTATCAAGTATTTATTATTTGGAACGTCAAATATTCGTCATATCGTAACCGTGGATTGTGTGGCTTGTCGATTCTTTGGCATTTTCTTTTTGTCTTCTAGCTTATCCAGTTCCGTTTTCGAATAATAGTATGGGGCAGCTAAAATTAAATCACATTGTTAACAATTAATATTTTATCAAGAAATAAATTATAGACGAAAAAAAAAAAAACCTTCTATTAGCCACTCGGATTGAATTTCCATAACTTGGCGCATATACTCTTTACTAGTCAATACTAATTCATAGTAGATGACCCATTTTGGATTAACTTCAAATAGTGAACTACTCGGATGAACATGTATTGTTCTTGCAGAATCTCCATATTTGGCTTTCTGGTAAGAGTCTCCGAAGCGGGAAATACGAGCGGCATTCATGAAAAATCCTGATACAATTGACTGTAATTTAAACATTACGTGTCGAGTTAGTAATGTCGACTTAATAATACTGACTCAAATGAAAATATAACCTTTTGAATCGGCACTATATCTCCGGGATTAGGATTTGATTCCAGATCTACCTCGGCACGTTCGCAAAGGCCGGCTAGCTGATCACGAACGTCCCTTGCTCGTGCCATGGAACGATAGACTACAAAATTTTCATAGCACCAGCCCATTGAATAATTGGTATCAACCCACTTAAGTTTACAGTAGAAGATTATTAATATCTGAAGATTTTAGGTTTTGAAGAGACAATTATTTCAGGAACTCACCTGTTCCCATACATTAAGCAAAGTAAAATGATCGCCTCCGGGACGAACAAAATTTTGACGAGCTTTATCCGCGTGAAACTTCTTATCCTTAGGACGATAAAATACAGAGCCTTGTACAGTAAGCATACTAATTATCGATATAACCTTGAATATAAAATGAAAGGGAATTAAGATATTCGAGAACAAGTAAGTGTCCAGGCATTCCATATTCAAGACGTCGTAACTTCCTTATAACATACCTCATCTGTACAATGATATTTTTCCGACCATATTATACTCTTGGATAGGAATGGATCCAGAGGGAATTCGGCCATGCGCCGCCCCAGTTTCGTCAGTTCACCGTTATTGTTTAAAGCACCAAGCGCATACAAATCGTTAAGCGCCGAAATTAAAGCTTGTTCGTGAGGAGGATCCATAAACTCGAACTTCATCACATCATTAATTCCTATACTCTATAGCGATGCAATTATGAAATTCCAAAGATTTCAGATCTTTCAAGAACCAATAAACGATTCATGTGATGAATAAGTAAAACGAGAATACCTTTAGAGTCAAAACGACATTACTCAAATTAGTCCTTTGGATCTCGGGAATTGTATTTTCTTCTAGTTCATTGGCAAACGCGTGTTTGGTGTATAGCCTGAAACAGAAACCCGGGCCCACGCGTCCGGCCCTACCAGCTCTCTGGACCGCAGATGCCCTCGAACACTAAAAAAACATTAGGTAAATCGGATGACATCAAATCGGATTATTTTAAATTATAATAAATGCTCACAGGAACTACTAATAGGGATTCCATTCGTGTTTTTGGACTGTAATTATTTTGTTTGACGAAACCGGGGTCGATTACAAACGATACACCGTTAATCGTAATGGAAGTTTCAGCGATATTAGTGGCCAAGACGACCTATAAATTTAAAGTAAAATAAGTAATATTTTCATGATTATAGAAATCAAGTAAAATATCATTACCTTCCGTGCTCCAGGTGGCGTTGGTTCAAATATTTTGGACTGCATATCAGGAGGAAGATTCGCATAAATAGGACATATTATCAATTCCCGTATCTTGCTTCCGAGAACTCTACACGCTTGTTGCAAACTTTCTTGAACTGTTTCAATTTCATCTTGACCCTTGATAAAAATTCAAAAATTTTTGTCAACTAAAACTTGACCCAATAAATATGTTGAAAGAATGTTTTTGAAACTAACCGTAAGAAAAACTAATATATCACCGCTCTTTTGAGATATGTGCAATTGCATGACGGTAGTAATAGCAGCTGATACATAATTTGCCTCAGGTGCTTTGGTATAGCAAACTTGTACTGGATAAGGTTTTCCAGGGACTATTAGTAGTTAAAGCAAAAAATTAGCATGGAAGTATAAGTTAATATTCCATTACGAAAATACACACTGTTGAAAATGGGTGCCTCATCAAAGTAATCAGCAAACTTTTTGGCATCTAAAGTAGCACTAGAAATCAAAAGCTTAAGATCAGGTCTAACTCGAGCAATATCCTAAGTATTTGTTTGTTGAATATAAAAAGGTGATAAATAAGATTAACGGCAAAGAATTGTATTGATTAACAGAGTATTAGTTACCTTAACTAGACCAAATAGAATGTCGGTGTGCAAAGTTCTCTCGTGCGCTTCATCAATGATCAGACAACTATAACCATCCAGTAGTGGCTCGGTCAAAAACTCGCGAAGCAGCATACCATCCGTCATATATTTTATGATCGTTTTTTCAGTAGTGCAATCTTCGAATCTAATAGAGTATCCTACCTAATAAACCAGGATTAATTAACGGTGATATTCGAGAAGTAGAAACCTCGAATAGCACAGCTAGTTACCTCATATCCGAGTTTAACTCCCATTTCTTCGGCTACACGCGCAGCGACACTCATGGCTGCTACCCTCCTTGGTTGAGTACAACCTATCTTTTTGCCTCCCTTGGTATAACCTGCCTCAGACAAATATTGTGGAAGTTGTGTTGTCTTTCCTGAACCTGTCTCACCAACAATTACCAAAACTTGATAGTCATTTATTGCATTAAGTAATTCCTCACGAAAAGAATAAATGGGTAGGAATTTTCGAGTCTCTTCGATCGATTTTGCTGAATAAATAAAGACGGTTTATATTTTTGAGTGTGACTACATAATTCTTATTTTTTTTTCGGAAATCGTTATACCTTTTCGTTCAGCTTCATCGATTCGAGCAACAACTTCGTCATCCTTGTTATTCAGTTTCCAATCCCAATCCAGGAAATCAATCGCCTGATCATCGAAAACATAGTCATATTCATCTTCCTCCTTGATTTTGTCCCGAGCTCCAACCTTAAGTTGGGACTTGTCTATTTGATTTTTCTCCCACTGCTCTTGTTCCGTAACATGTTTATTCGGATCACGATCTTCCTCATATCGCTGATACAAAACAGACTCTTTTTTTTTCTTATCAATTTTTCCTTTCTCTGTTATGTAATCTACATTAAAGAAATTAAGAAATTAAAATCACCAATTGCACTATTGAAACATTGTGAAACCCGACGCGAAAACAAAAAAAGGCACCTTCTGGCATTGCATATCCGTCATCTTTGGCCGACAAACGAAGCCTCTCTTGTATCAATCCGAATTTCTCCTTTTTTGATTCCAAATTTCTTCTTTCATTCTTCGTTAGTTTTTCATCTTTAAAAAAAGTTTCTTCATCCAGTATCCCCAATTCCAACATTTTCAATTGTTTATCGGTCCTATCTTTTAAATATTCTTGGCGAGAGCGTTCTCGAATATCCGGCAATACTT
This sequence comes from Acaulospora morrowiae, assembly GCA_910591835.1. Taxonomy (NCBI): domain Eukaryota; kingdom Fungi; phylum Glomeromycota; class Glomeromycetes; order Diversisporales; family Acaulosporaceae; genus Acaulospora; species Acaulospora morrowiae. The sequence goes on from CAJVPV010000105.1 coordinate 20,447, forward strand.
GCTTACGCGCCTCTGAATCATCAGCGAGGTTCCGACGCTTAGCAGCTTCACTCTCTGCTTTTGACGATCGATCTTCCACGAGCTAAGAAAATTGGAAGATTAAGCATATGGTCATTAACGAGGTTAATAAAAATATCTAACCTTTTTAACTTTTTCTTTGTCCTTATCTCTCAATCGCTTAGCAAATTCGTCCCTTTCTTTAAGATCCTGAATCCTCTCTTTTTCTTCTTTAGTATATTCGTCTTCAGATTCTGTGAATTTTAGTAAAGTATAGATGTTTAATAAATTTCAAAAAAAGCAAACAAAAAATCAAATAAACTTACCTATCTCCTTTTGATTTACTTCTTTTTTTCCTTCGGAATCGCTCCCCCAATCATCATTCGAGTCTTTTTTGCGCAAATTTTTCTTCTTTTTTGATTTTTTGGACAAGTGTTTATCATCGTCGAGGTCTACATCTTGCACGAATTTATAGGACTTTGTACTTTCAATCAAGTTTTTCGCCTCTTGTTCTTTCCTTTTTCGTTTAGTGGAAGAGTTCTGCAAAAGATACAAACTATGATATTTAGTGATGGTCTAATCAATGGTCGGATCTTGAGAGCGATTAACTCGACTTACAGCCGATTGGGTCGAGTCTTTGTGAGGGACACGATCGAATAGCTCTTCGATGAATAGCCGGGCTTCCGTGGTGGGGAACAGGTGATTCAACTTTTCGTACAAGGAATCCTTACCCTTTGAGGATTGTGCTAAAATTATCTTAAAAACTGAAGCCGATTCAAAAGTACATCAAAACAATTGAAACAAACCTTCCGCGATTATGTAGTCGACTATCGTTCTTTCGGACATCCCGAGAAGCTGGAATCGAAAAGAGTTTAAAAAAAGTAAGATTCACTTCAATCCTTAAAGAAATAGTTTTCGAGCAGATACCTTGAGGGTATTGTCTGATACCCAGGAGCGCAAATCCATCTTCGATAAGGTCTAAGTGGAGAGTTAAAGGGACCAGATAACAAGAAATTATTGATATTACTCGACACGTATGATGTGCGAATGTAACCTCCGGAGAGAATCAAGGTTACATAAAGATCCCATGGGAATTGCCGTTGAAGATCGCCTTTAGTTAATCCAGTTTCAAAAATATGATTAGGTTTTACAAATTTAATATCGATTATGTTTAGAATTTCATTAATTTTATTTTATTGTTATATTATATTCCTATTCTTTGTACAGAGAAAAAATTATTAGATAGGAATTCGGAATAATAATAATTTTTGGGGAAACTTTGTAAAGTGTCTCCTTGACATTAATAAAAAGGTAATCTTCATTGACACATTAGTTTCGATGTAAAGATGTAAAAAAATCCAAAGATCCAAGCAATTTTTTTTTTTTTTTTTTTCTGATGGATAAACTACAATCGTGAAAATATCTTTGGTAACATTTATGTAAATATTTCACTTTCTTTAATACTAAAAGTGGAAAAAATCTGTATATATTTACTAAACAAAAAAGGAATCATGTGATGGACAAACTTCATCGGTATTTATAGACGCAATAACTAAAGAGATTTTGTTTTTCATTTCGCACGTAAAACTTGCTTTATCGAAATGGCTCAAATTTATTACAAGTTTAAAAGTGCTAAAGATTACGACACACTCACCTTTGACGGATTAGGAATCACTGTGTTTGATGCAAAAAAAGAGATTTTAACCGCTAAGAAATTAAAAGGAAATGACTTCGACATCGTAATATCCCACGCCGAATCCGGTGAAGGTTAGGATCTCTTCGAAATATGCCTTGCTTTCTATTTATGTTTTTTTCAGTTAAAGATTTCTGAAAAAAATTTTTTGAATTATTTAGATTACCTGGAAGATACGGCGACCATTCCAAGAAACACGCCCATTGTGGTTCGTCGAGTTCCAACCAAACCAGGAAAAGGTACTGCACAGCGCTATCTAGAGGGAGGGGGTCCGGCTTCACAGAGGAACTTTCCTGTAAATAGTCGAGGTGGTGCAGGACCCACCAATGGGTATGAAACTATACTATATCATTTTATTATATCATGGTTAAAAAATTTTTTCCTCAAATTTGACAAGACAAATCCTGAAATTTTAGATCGATGACAAAAACATTTGATCCATCAAAGCAACCCCAACAGGCTTCACGATCTACTCCAACTCCGGTTACTTCCCATGGTATGAACGAAGAACAAACAGAAGAAGATAAAATTGCAGCAATGTTCGCACAATCAACCGAATTTTGGGAGAGAACTCAAGAACAGATGGCTTCGTAAGTTCAGAGATCTTTATTCTTCTGTTTTATGTGATACCGTTCCTTTGAATGATATTTGATCATAAATTAATTATTCCAGTAAACCCGTCATGCGAAGGGCTCCTCCTGTCCGCCCACCCCTGAAACCAGTGATTCAGAAAGCTCTACCACCTAATTATGTGTGCTACAGGTGCGGTCAAAAAGGTAGATACATTGAGATTTAGTACTCTTGAAATTTTATTTGGTTATTGAATAGTTTTTTGAGCTAAACCGAAATCATGAATACATAGGACATTGGATTCAAGCTTGTCCCACAAACGGGGATAGATCTTTTGATCACATGAAAGTAAGGAAGACGACAGGAATACCGAGAAGTTTTTTGCAAAAAGTTGAGCAAGTGCCACCAGGGAAAGGTGTTCTTGTGACACAAGACGGAAATCTGGTAATAGCACAGGCTAACGAGTGAGTATAACGTTATTCAAATTGATATTAAATGCTTACAAGAAGCAGATCACAGTATATTAACCGACATTAATCTCTAATTTGTACTAGTGCTGCGTGGCAAAAGATCCATGCCCGTCAGAAAGCATACGTGACCTCCAACGAGGTTCTTGAAGACACGCTTCCAATCCCGGCTGAACTTCAATGCATGTTATGCAATCGACTACTCAAAGAAGCTGTTATAACGCCGTGTTGTCAGGCTTCATTTTGTGATGAATGTACGTATCGTTATTGTTGTCGATATTGGCAATACTTTTTGGGCACGCGTTGTGAACTCAATAGACAGATTAGACAGGCTAGGTTAGAGAATGATCAATTGTTTCTATTTTTTATATTACTCCCTTTATATCATTTGCATTCAATACTATGGTTTGGTACACAACATTTTTGTTGTAAAATAAACATCCCTTCATCTTTTTCCAAAAAAAAATTTCTCTCTAGAGGAGTTTAGTAGTGCGTCCAATGTCAAAATCAAAAGAAAAAAAAAAATTCTTAAAAATTATTGTAAATATGTCAAACTACTTAACTCCCTTAGATAGTTCCGATTTTTTTTATTCGACAGTGTCATTTCCTCTGTCCGAGAAGAGTGATGACTCTTTTCTGTCCATTGTCCATTGTGAGATTTCCTTGTAATGTGATGATGAATCTAATCGCAGCTTTAATATAATGGGTAATTTTTCTCGGCAATCAATTAACGATTCAGAGAAAAAGTGTGAAAGGTTTTTTCTATATCAAGATATGCGTGAAGTCAAGGGCAAATATATTTTCCTCCTAAAAGTTTCGTTCAACATGCTAACTTCGAACCCTAGCGTTTCTTTCAAGATTATCCCCCGAAATCAAATTTAGCTTATAGTTCACTAACAAATGATCCTTTCTTTCTTTTTTTTTTTTTTCCTTACAAATAATCAAAAAAATATGCATCTCTTGCGTGACATAAAATGATTTGGTTGAATTATCATAGGCATTCGTCACGCTCTGATCGAACCCGAACAAGAAGATCAGCATTTCAAGTGTCCAAACTGTCGATCGAATTTGGTTCCCGATGAGCTTGTGCCAAACAAATCAGCAAGGGAAGCAGTGGAAGATCATTTGAGAGATTGGGCTAGACGTAGGAATGAACATACTGTTACTAAAACTAATGTTGAAGATGAGGGAAGTGTTATTGAAGAGATCATGGTTGATAATAGCAATAATATTGATATTTCCGAGGAAAAGGAAACGGTTGAATCATTAAACAGTGAAACCACGATAAAAATGGAAGACAAAGAGAAAAGCATGAGTGATATAACAGAAACATTGGTTGGCGGCGCCGAAGATGCTGGTCAATCTTCTCAAAGTCACAAGTCAAAAATAGAATCGGTAAGATATATATTGAACTACTGAATCTACTATCTATCATTCGGTCGTTTAATCCGTTATCTATCGAACAGAGCAATAAGACAGATTTACCAAGAAAGCCAACCCACGATATGCCATCACAGACACAATCGACTTCACAGCAATCGCAAATATCACACACATCACAATCATCGCAACCTCAACACTTTCAGCAATCGCAACAAATGCAAAATCAACGACAGCATCAATATTCTAATGCTCCCGGAAAATCATTCAATCAAAACCCAATATCCTCACAGGGATACGGTCAATTTGGATACTATAACGATTATGGACTTGGTTATGATCAAGGTCAAGGTTACTGGTACGATGAAGGTATAAGAATAGCGATCATCATTGGATGTTTCTTTCTCTTTCCTTTTTTTTTCTGGTTTTTTATTCTAATAGAGGAATCATTAATTAGGTGTTTATCCCCAAATGAACATGAACATGATGAACGGGCCGGGCTATTATGATCCGGGCTATTTCGATGGATTTTATCCTTCAGAGCCATTCCCTTCTCAACCACAATTCATGCCACACTTTAGACCTCCAATGTATGACGATTTCTGGGACAACAGACCGGTAATGCAACCACAGGGTAACTTTACACCATATAACATGGGGGGAGTATCTGGAATGCCGGCATTCAGAGGTGGTTTTCAACGTGGCTTTTCGCGAGGCGGTTTCCAAAATCGTGCACGTGGTCGCGGGAGGGGCACATTTTTTAATGACCGTACATTTCCGGGTGGGCGCGGAGGTGGCGATTTCAGGCGCGATGCAAGTGCGTCTCCATCAACTGGAAGGCGAGAAATGTATGTAATGTAATTTTTCGGATTTATTTTCCTTCTTGTTTTAACATTAATTTATTTATTTTTAGTTCAGAAAGGCCTGAATTTCGTGATGATGAGCCTAAATATGATGATGAACGACTTGTTGACGATTTTGGTCGCGACATGGCACGCCGCAAATCATCCGTTTCTCGTAATTCAGTGGATAAAGATGATATTCGAGATAAACAGTCTCCCGTTTCCGAGCATGATAGACGTGATAGAGACGTGATACAAGACGAAGATATGGAAAGTCGAAGACCCAGAGAGAAAGCACCGACTCGTAGTAGAAGCAAGGAACGTTCTCGAAGGAGTAGAAGCAGATCTCATCACCGTTCATCCAGGCGGCATCGTGAAGATTCGCGTCACAGCAGATCACCCTCAAGGAATGATCGTTCGTCATTAGATATTCGTCGTAAGTCATCAATTTCTTCAAGGCGTCGTAGTCGAAGTCGGGAGGTTGTAGATAGGAAAGACGAACGTCTTTATTCTGATGACCGTCGATACTCAGATGATAGGCGATATTACGATGATCGCCGTTACTCTGCATCTGACAAAAGGGATGATAGGCGTGATTCAAATATTTCCGAGAGGAGAGACGACAGGCATGATTCTGGATTGTCTGACAGAAGAGATAAGCGTGATTCGGCGTTACCAGAAAGAAGGGATGATAGGCGGGACTCCGCTTTGTCGGATAGAAGGGATGATCGGCGTGATTCAACTAGTGATAGGCGGGACGACCGCCGTGGTTCGTACGGTTCGCGATACGAGAAACGCGATACTATCGGTGAAAAAAAAGATAATCGACGAGTCTCGATGGATGATAGGAAGGAAGAGGTTCGCAATCAATCGTCGTCCAACGATTTTTTTGACGATCGATTGTCCAAAAATCTATCAAGAACGCCTTCTGTTACGAAGTCAACGCATGAAGAAAATGGAAAAGAGTATCATAATTCAGATGTTGATGTGCAAGACGATAGAATCAGTCCATCCGTATATGCAGAACAACTTTCTGATGACGTTGAACGTCGAACGCGTTCACGTTCTCCTAAGCCTATACTAGCATCCGAAGACGATGATGATGATGATGATAACGTTATCGATGTTTCAACCAACGAGGATGATACGCCGCTACTTGATGATGAAATATCCCCGACGAACGATGATAGGCCTTCTACCCCTCCGTCTCCTGAAAAGTATACACCCTCTTCATCACCTGAAAAACGGCGTCATTCATCATCACACAAGCACCGTAGTAATAAATCCTATCACCGATTACATCGACGTGAGTCTCTCGAGAAGGATGATCACGACAGAAGGACCTCCCGTTCCAAATATATAAGTAATTCAAAGGAAGAACTTCGCAGCAGTAGTCGTAAACACAAAAAACATCATTCGTCACGTCATCATAACAGACGTCGCCACAGCAGGTCCAAAGATGGGGAGAATAAGCGTAGGTACAAGGAGAGTCCTGAAACATATCGACATCGCAGCAAGTCAAGAGAAAGAGATGATCACAGATGAACGGATAATGAGTTTGTGAATTATAATGTTATATAAAGCCAAAAGACGAACGAGAAATTAATCGTTATTTAGTTTATGTACGTATACGTTTGTACTCTGTGGATATAATATCAAGCAAAGATTTGACGATAATAAATCTTTAACCGACAAAAATACGCATTCAACATTAGATTAATAATAGTTATGATACTTTTCTGTTACCTCATGATATAGAGATTGTTGCGCTTCACAACCTGTTTTTCTTTAATAAATATTCTTTAATTCATGGCTAACAAATTTTCCTTATGTAATGATGGATGAACGCCTTTGTGTTATATTCAGAAAATGCATTATAAAATTTTAATCTATTATTTTGTAATTCTTTTTTTTTTAATAAATTTTAAAAATTTTGGATTTAAATGAAAATTTCAAAAAAATTTTACAGTAAGAATTAATGTAAATAGTACAAGTTGAATCAAACATTATTTGTTATAAGATGTTTGTCTAAAAGGATCTTGTCATATTAATTAATTTATTTAACATACTATCAATTCATAAGTTATTTTATTTTTTGGAAAAAATTATTATTATTATTAGACATACAAAATTTTGGTTAATTTGTATTATTGCTATTTTTCGAACACTGACATAGGTAGATTTTAATATTCTCTTTTAGTAATACTATATAGCATACATACTGTATATAAATATTAGTTTAAGATTATAATAAAAGAATTATATATATATATATATATACTGTATATAGTATATATATTTAATCGTTCTGATCTGTGATCTCCCAAGGTCAAATCTTTGCTCATACTCATTTCCAATCAAGGCATTAATTAAAAAAATGTCTGCTAAATACTCCGTACTCCTCCAATTTATATTCGATCTGTCCACAACCCAAGAAGTTTTTTGACAGTCTATTTTCACAATGTCGAAAAAAATGGTTGTTCGTGATCAATACAATTGCAAAGTTGAATTACCCTTTCCTCCGCCGATTACCGTCGATGAAATAATTGAAAAGCATTCAAAAAATGGTATTGAAAATGTTAATAAAACAACAAACGCTTTTCTTATTTATCGAATGGTATATAATCACGAAGCCAGAGAACTTGGTTTGCCTTTAGAGGACATATCAAAATTATCGGGTAATTCTTGGAAAAACGAACCGGAGCATATTAAAAGATGGTATAAGGAAATAGCATCTGCTGTTAAATGTAGATTTAAAAGAAAGGCTCCTTTATGTTTTATTAATATCCAAAAGCCACAATTGGACGATGAAAACAAAAGATTCGATGAAGAAGGACAAAATCACTGAAAATGCTGATAACCAGGCTTCACCAATCATGCCTCCGGTCAACGAACAAGAATTTGTGAATTCACTTCCGACAGAACTAGCAATAACATATTTGGAAGATACTTTTTCTTGTTAATTTATTTCTATAAAATATTTTTGCCATAAATCTTCTAAATAAGTTTTTAAAAATAAAATGTTTTTTTAAAAAAAAGAACAAGTAATAATTATTACTTTTTTTATTGATTAATCAGGTCTTGCCTAACATACTTTATTTATTTTTGATTTAAAAACTTATTTAATTTCTTTATTATGTTTTAATTTTTAATTGATTAATTTAATCAATGAGATTGATGGATTTTTTTAATTATATATTTTGATAATTTTTATTTTTATATAGGTTTAATTTTTTTATATTTAATTTATTTTTTGTTGAAAATTATTATTATTTAATAATTTATATCTAAATACTTAAATGCTATGGTTTTATTAATTATTATTATATATTTTTTTTAATCCCGTAATCAGGTTGGTGTTGTTTATTTATTAAATCATAAAAAACCATTACATACATGAGAATACATGCAAAGTACAAATTTCCTCAACCCAACTCACCCATCAACAACTGAAGTCTCTAGTGTTACTGCCTTGGGAGAGCAAAATAAGAATTGTGCTAATTTAGACTTGCAGTGAACAGGGTGTTCCTATGAAATAAAAGAAAATAGGAACAGAATAAAGAAAAATAAAAGAAAATATTCAAAGAAATATCAAAGAAAATCAAAAGAAGATGAAATTCACAATCAAATATATTGAAACTTTCAGTTCCTCCCTTGACAGACTTCAAAA